>JBBPCX010078899.1:0-29136 GCA_037974365.1 Hydrocynus forskahlii
TGATTACAGAAGGGAGAGATGGTCGGTGTCATCTCCTTCTCAGGTGAGAACAGACCATCTCTCACTTCTGTAGTCAGAACTCCCTTCTGGAGTTCTATTCCTATCCAGACCAAGATAATTTCTTGGTCTGGATAGGATTTCTGCTGGGTGCCCCCATTTTCCCCAACAGTCCAATGGCAGGTACGTCTGCTGAACTAGAGATGCTGAATTGCACCTAGGTGTGTCAGTGTTTGTCCAGGGTGTTTCTTTGCCTTATAAATGCTGGGATAGACTTTGCTCAGAAAATGAATCCTAGTCCTGGGGGCACACTGCCCTGCTCTTTGGAATGTTTTATCTGCCCCCAACACTCCTTATTATTCCATTAATGACCCCTTACTGAGCTGTTTTGGGTGTGTAAAAGCAGAGAAAGGCAGTGTGCTTCCAGGACCAAGGCTGGGTAACACTGCCCTTATGAACACCATTTAATTTTAAAATCAGCAAAGAACAAAAACACATATGTTTAATTTAACTTCTTAAATTCTTTTTAAGATGTTTTCATGTACACGCAGTCAAACTAATGCTCACTTGCTCCTTAATTTTTTTAAATTAATTTTTTTCCCCGGCCTCAGACTGCTGAATTTGCATGACGTAGGAGATTCCCATTTGGAAAATCCAGAACCTATTATGGTCAGGAATGCAGAAGCATAAAGTGCTCCTCTGAACACCACAGAAAACCCTTCCTCCCCTCCCCCCACAGACTCTATAACTCCTCCACCCGCCACACACCCACACTGTAATATGTGCAATAACCGGATGCTACTTTGTTGTGCAATTTCTTATTGGGTTTACATCATTGTCTTAATATGCAGTAATATCTTATGATGTGCAATAGTCTAACATATGCAATATTATGCAATACTTTCTCATGGGGTGCTAAACATGATTATGTGCATTATCTTATCATCATGTGCAATAGTCTTACCAAGTGAAATATCACATACAGTTTTCTTATTGTGTGCTTAGTCATTTCATCATGTGGAATATCTCATTATTATTATGTGGTCAGTAGTTATCAACTACTGATCTCTATTACTTGCAATAACATACTCCTGATTTGTGGGATCTATACCCCAGCATTTGTGTAGATAGC
This sequence comes from Hydrocynus forskahlii, assembly GCA_037974365.1. NCBI lineage: Eukaryota > Metazoa > Chordata > Actinopteri > Characiformes > Alestidae > Hydrocynus > Hydrocynus forskahlii. The sequence goes on from JBBPCX010078899.1 coordinate 1,130, forward strand.
ATAGTGTATTTCATATTTTCTGAAGAGTTTTTATTGGATTTATTTAGACTTTTTATTGTATATACTGTTCTTTTCTCTGTGTGTCTGTACAGTCATGACACAAGTAATTTCCTCCAGGATCAATACTGTTTTCTGACTTGATTCTGATTCTTATAATATACACATCTGAAACCTGTACGCCTCTGGAAAAGTCACTCTGGGCAGACCAAAGCTTAACACAGTGGGCATCCGCAGCTGAGGTCAAATCAGAACCAGTTACTGCTGACTGAGTATCCTGCATTGTGAGAACGTCACTGTCTCCACATTGTCTGTCAGGATCGTGGGTAATAAAACCTTCTACCAAGGTCTGGACTTGCTAGATGGTAGTTATTCAATGTTGCAGGAAAAGCTGGGAACTGAGAATGCGGTCCAAAGAACTAGGAAGACGTGTATAAAGGATTAACTTCAAAAGTCTTAAAAGGGTTAAAACCCTTCAAATTGGAATAAAAAACATTTTCCCTTAGGAAGGGTAACAACACATGATCTAAAAACAAAGGCAAAATGTGAAACGGTGCTAATGCACAACACACACGACTTCAGATAGCAAGGCTTTAATCCAAGCAAATAGGTTGCTGGCACTTCATAATGCACAATAATGGAAACCAATGGAAAGCAATTCAGAAGGAAACTGCTTCAAACACATGACTAAAATGACCTGATTCTTTTCAATAAATCTGTTTAAATTAGGCAGTCATCTGCACTGCATTACATATCAAAAGTATTACCTTCCAAACCTGTCTATGCGCAGATTGGTGATTTGTGACGCTGGTGTTGGGAGCAGGCCGGCTCCTTGCTAGAGATGTTTTCTAATAATAATGTACGGCCTTCCAAATGTCAGAGACAGTGGTCTGTTCAGCATTTCACCATCAGCTAAAGACAGCAAAGGACTGGTCGTCTTTTACAATGAGAGTGGCCATATAGAAGAGAAACGACAGAACCATATTGGTACTAGCAGATCTTTTCTTTAAAATAAACAAGATATGATGAACATTCAAACTGATATTTGATAATGTATTTATTGTACTTTGGAAGAACAGAATATTTAGGCAATGTGGGCCAACTGAACTAAAATGTTTACATTTCATTCAGATCCTAGGCTTTCAAGGAACTGAAAAAAATGCATGCCTGTATTTTTAGTTAATTTTTATTCAATAGAATCAGAAAACTTAATTGATTTATTGTATTTAAAATTTGGCAGGAAAAGTTGTAATGTTCACATTTGAACACTATGTTTTGTTTGGAAACAATGGGGCTAATGTTTTGAAACCTGCTTAATAGTCAGTTATTGTGATCAGAGGAATCTAATCCAAGATTGGTCCTCTTGGAATGCCAGCCATGGTGTCTGGTCCCGAAACAGCTGCTTATAGTGGTAAAGTTCTGTTCACAGCAAGTCATACTGTGTCCTAAACCACACTGACAAGTTCTTCTCAGCTACATGTTTGTTTTGTGGTTAGGAAGAAATTTTGGTGATGTATTTTTACAAAACAATTTGGGTCACCATTGACTTCTAGTGTTGGTTAGCAAAGTAACACAATTTGGAGATCAAACTCTCATCCTATTACATCTAGAGAGGGAAACTTACATTTCATTTTTTGCAAACCTATTCCTTTACCATACTGATCTTAGGCACTCTTTTTTGTGTGTTAATGACAATTTACTAGCTATCAGTGACTCTTTCACCAAGACCCAACTCTAAATTGCTGTTCTTCTTTCCCCTTTAGGGTGTGAGGGGCCTGTACACACCCGTTTTTTTGGACCAGATAGTGTCTAATGCAAAAAAGTGGAAAAGAACGGAAGCCATTTGAGCTTGTCTTTCACCTTGATCTTTAGTGTAATTAAACTATATTATTGTGGCTTGCAAAACAGAGCAGATAGCAGTCAGTCACTGTCCTTCTCTGATCCCACAGTATTCTACATGTCCTAGTTAGACGAACAAGTACAGGACGTGCAGTTTCTGTGTTAAATTGCAGGTTTACTGTATACAGAAGCAATGTTAGACTGTCACTCACACATGGTTTCAAAGTTTGGAGGAGGAATTTTGTTTTCTTAAGAACTTATGATCAGTGTTTTGGCACCCTTGTAAAAATAGGTGTTTTTTGGCAGGCAATTTCTTGTCTTGCCTTCTTGCATTTGAGAACAGTGTTTCTCAAACTGATCCTCATGGACCCCCATGTGGTCCAGTTTGGTGGGACTAAGCAACAACATGGACTATCAAGTTCCCTGAGGACCAGCTAAAGAACACTACCATAGAAGAACCACCTTTGTGGTTCTTTGGATCTCTGCAGGACCTTTCGATGGATGGTTCTTTAAATATTTGTGAAGGATATGTTACACACACACACACACACACACACACACACACACACACAAACATACACACATACACACACACACATACATGCACAAATGCTCTATTTGCTCACTTGGCTCTTCTAGCCTTAGCACAAAAAACAGTTGAAGCACCTTTTTAAAGAATGCGTACACTTCAATATAACATTCTGGATAACTTTACAGTGGATGGAACCATTTGGCAAATTAGATAAAGAACATTTAAAGACCCTCCATAATGTGAAGGTTAAATCACCCCTTCCCAAAACCACTGGTCCAAGCCAAGAACCGCAGGCTTGCAAGAGCTTGCAAGAGAGTAGGCTGGACAGTCACAGTGTTATGATATGAGACAAACACAAAAAGCTAATGTAATTAGGAGCCCATTCAAAGAGTCTGACCTTCAAATAAATTATTTTCAAGCGAATGAGGGTAAAGGTCACCAGGAGTGCAGCCGAAAAGCATCACATCATCGTTCATGAGCCTGGCTCAGATCGCACACAAAAGAGCTTTCTGTATTAGCAGCCAATTTCCCTCTCTGGTTTCTCTGTCCCACCGTGCCGGGAGATGGGCTGTTGGTCCCTGAGCACCAGTCACAGGAAATGAGTGCAGTCCGGTCATAACAGACACGGCAGCAGGCCACCATTACCTCAGTCATGTCTGCATTTCTGCTCAATCTCTCCAGCCACACATGCCTATACAATAGCCCAGCCAGACAGGAACTTTTATCATCAAGGAAAACCAACTTTATAGGAATTTTGACTGTTGGGACATCCGAGAATCTGGATGATGTCATATAAAGTGTTCAAGCTTCCTGTATTCTACTGTATTTATTTACACAGCAGTGAGAGCATGCTAATACTGTATGTGCCTCTGCACTAAAATAACCACAAGACGGCATTGAAAATAGTAAGTGAACACAGTAGAGGTGGGGCAGGCGGGTACACGCAGGTCATCATTTCCTTAACCAGAACAGGAGATGGGGATTCCCTTTATTTCATCGAGGTGGATTGATCACAGGCAGAAACCACACACTGCTCTGAATCAGACGTTACAACTGTAATAGTTGCAAAACTATTTCTATTACCTTCGATAAATGGCTCTTGAAAGAATCACTTTAAAACCAGTTTATTGAATAAATATTGTGAATCAGCTCAGCCAAGAGGACTGGCTCTAATTCCTTTTGCCAGACCCTTGCTGCATAATATAAAATGTTTTAAAAATAACAAATTAAAAATGAGGAATTTTAACATTTACATACAAAAAATAAGGGACAAAATCAGAAGTCATTATCTGTTGGTCTATATTAGAAATTAAACCCAAGCTTTTTAATTAATAATGTTAACAATTAATCTGAATTAGCATGAAAATAAATAGGTTGGCAAGGTTGCCAATACGATGATTCAATAAACATAGAACACAAAGCTGGAATGCTGTGTTGTTTCTCTGAAATTTTGTGAATACTAAAGACCATTTTCGTTTATAAAATTTTGGTTTCGGATCCTTTATACTAGAGACAGATGCAACTACAAATCCTGAACCTGATGTTACTGATGTCAGACAACATCTGCTAGGATACAGGTGCACAGTGACCAACACATATATAGGATTATGCATGACTCTACTCTTGTTTATGTTTACAGTATATCGCAGACACTTTTATCCAGAGTGATGTACATCAGTGCTTAAGTAGTCTACATCCGTTCTTCATATCTGTAAAGCTATACTAAAATCAACACCTGCTTTTTACCAAGTTACTACCAGCTACGTTAAACACCAAAAACTTGCTCAAAAACAAGAACCTTTATCACAGCATTTATTTTCTGGGTTTTACTCAGAGGTTCTGAAGTGGCTTGTGCTCACCGGCCTGATTTACAGTAGAAGAAAACGTGCAGTCGAATGAGATTAGTGGACATGCAGAATGCTGTAATCTGATTGACCCTGTGGACCAATGCGCTCAGGGAGATGGAGCTGCGCATGGGCTGAGGCCTGTAATGACCATGACACAACTCCTATCCCGTCATAAGTTTCTGAATCTAATGAAGCTAATGATGAATGCGTGTCCTGAGATGATGAACTGATATCTGACAATGAATGGAAAAACACCAACCTGTATGCCCAACAAGAGTGATTTCAGAAAACTGAAGCGGCAAATCTGAATACATATTTTTGAAATGTCCGAATGGTGAGATATGTGGGTCAAAAGACTGCACTGACTTTAAACAAGTATAAAATGCATCTATCACAGAAGCAACATGTTACGTGTGGGTATGGTACAATGTTCGGGAGTGTCTCAGGGGTGCTGCTGGCAGTGGTGGGATTCGAACCCACGACCTTCTGATTGCAGGGGCAACAGCCTAACTGCATTCTCTGCAGTGATGGAGCTCCATCCAGTAACTTTTGGGATGAGAGTTTGTGTGGAGTAATGCAGTGTGGTTGGTACTGGATCTCACTAATGCTCTTCTGGTTGATTGCAGTCGAATCCTCACAGCAATATTCCATTCTCCCAGGTGAATAGAGGTTTCTACAGCAGCAAAGGAGTGATTTCTGAAGAAACTGAGAGAGCAGATGTCTATACACTTTAATTATTGTGGAACTCTGAATAATGCATATAGGAAAAAAGGTGACAGCTGTTTATTTGTGTTATTATTAGTAGGAGTAGTCATGGTAGTAGTACCACGGAATTATGAATTAAGTATTGAAATGCTTCTGTGAAACTGTGACTAAAGTTTTTATTTCTTACATTACAGGTCAACATGAGTCAGCTTCTAGTGCTCTGGCATTACGCGAGTTTTGGTGAAATGCAATTTTAGTCACGTGACTCTGACCAGACCGCTCATTAAAACGCTTCAATTCTGCAGAGACCTGTCATGACGCACGAAGGGCTCGAGGAAAAAGCGAGCGATCTGCTGTATAAAACAGAGGAGAACCAAAGAGAGAACAAGATCTTCACGTAGCACGTGAGAGAGAAATAAACACAATTTTGTATTGAGGGTGGGGACAGCTGTGCTTCAGCACCCTGGACAGCACCAGCAGCTTCTGGTACCACCAACAATGTGAGTAGCAAACGATTATCTTTTCCTTTCCATCTCCTTCATTGAAGAACCAGTCACTCTTTCTGCTGAACCATTTGTGCGTGGCTGCCGAACCTTCACGTTTCACACTAAAATATGAAGGTTCTTCAGAGGTTCCTGGCTTGAACCTAGGGCTCCTGGAGATGAAACTTCACATGCGTCGGGATTTAATTAACCTCTGTAAAGGTTCTTTCATCTTTTACAAACGCCTGTTGTTTATTTTATGTGTTTTTTCTACAGCAGTGGCTCCCATCCCTGGTCCTGAAGATCAGCCTTCCTGCAGAGTGTAGTTCCAACCACAATCTGCCACACCTTTTCCAGCTAAATAACTTCTTCAGACGTCCTTCATCAGCTGCACCAGCGTCAGACAATGAGCGACAGCGCGTTGGATGCAAGCTGGAACTAAACTCTGCAGGAAAGTAGATCTTCAGGAGGAGGGTTGATGTTCTACAGCATCGCTCGGGGAAAAAAAACCTTTTTAGGCACCCAACCAAATGTCCGAATTCTGGATTTAAGACGAGTGCGCCAAACGTACACCACTGAAAATCTTATGATTTCACTTTCCTTCTTAGATATAAAGAAAGCCATGGCATCAGTGAGCAGTTCTCAGTTTCTCTTCGTGGTCATCTGCTGCGTGCTCTGCTGCAGGTCTACAGCTCTTCCAGCAATCGCCACGTACTCCACCATGAGGTAAGAACTTCAGCACACACCAGTTTCTGAACATTATAAACTTCAGCACATGACCATTTGAGAACTTCAGCACAATAGTTTCTCAACGTTGGAGAACTTCAACACACCAGTTTCTGGCCATTTTAAACTTCAGCCTAGACAGTTTCTGACCATTTCAAATTACAACCCGCCAGTTTCTGGCTGTTTTAGAGCTTCAGCACACCACTTTTATTTTCTGTTTCTGGAGAAACAGAAACTGAACCTCACTCCACCCGCAGGTCCGGGGCGCTGGGTGGTGACGGAGACGCGGGCTGGTCGAGCGATCCGTCCCAGGACGCGGAGATGTATAAACTACTGTACGAAATCACGAACACGGTGGAAAGGTATAATAAAAACAACGATCATAATAATAAATCGCTAAAATCACAGAGACGACCTTAAACATCTTAACTCCGAGTCGGGCCCCGCCCGCGCATCCCTTTTAACATTATATGTTCCAGACCCACCTTTACCATTATATCCTTCAGACCCAGCTTCATCATTATATCTTCCAGACCCATCTTTATAATTATATCCGTCAGACCCACCTTTACCATTCTGTCCTCCAGACCCTCCAGACACGCAGACGGACTTTTCACCAGTGGATACAGCAAACTGCTCGGACAGCTGTCCGCCAAAGAGTACCTGGAGTCTCTACTGGCCAAGAGAGTCAGGTAAAGTTCTTCTCCATAACTTATACATACAGCTCTGCTCTGCTGGGTGGATTACTGCACAGAACTGTCAACATACCCAGTCATTATTAGTAATTTTATTATTAATTTTTATAGATGGATATATATATTGTTATATATTATATGTGTTTGTGTGTGTGTGTAGTAATGCCAACCAATATACAAATATAGAAATTTCAAAACATACGAGTCTTTATTTATTTATTTATTTATTTATTTAGTATTACATTGGTATTTTTGTTGATTATTATGGATTCGCCACTACATACAAAAATGACTGTGGTTGTCAGTTATTGTTGACTGCCATTTACTGTCATTTCCCTGTTTACCCGTCAGTGGAACAGTCCTACTAACAGAAATGGCTGTAATCTTCATCAAATAGTGACTATTTATAGAAATACATAAAGATATTGTGTATTATATTGGAAGTTGTCTAATAACTATTACAGAACAGTCACTGTTTTTAGAAATCCCAATCTTTTTAGCTTTTGTGCAATAAAACTATATACCATGACAACACAATGTGCATACATGTAAATATAATGACTAGAATAAACCATATAGACTAAACTAATAGACAGTGGGTAAATAATGCCTTCCCCTGGATTCCTGTCGCTCTGCAGTGATGAGCTGAGCGCAGAGCAGCTGAGGATGAAACGCCATTCAGATGCAGTTTTCACCGACAACTACAGTCGCTACCGCAAGCAGATGGCGGCCAAAAAATACCTCAACTCAGTTTTAGCTGGAAAAAGGAGGTAGGAGGTTTCCTCAGTAATCTCTGCATGCCTGCATTGCCTTTGCCTGTATGAGTATGTCTTGGATTTGTTTTATATGTCTTGCATGTCAATTTTGAGGAGTGTTTTCTTTTTTCTTACAGGCTTTTTAAAAAAATGCTTGCGTAATTAAATAGTCGTGAACAAAATCATTTGAAGTGGTTGGATGCGAAATGCTCCATTCTGGAGAAACGTACCTAGTCAGTTTTGTTCATAGTGATGGAGAATGCCTAAACAATTTAATGCATTTAAAAGCTCCCTCACAGAATGTTGTGGCATGAAATAATTACGAATACATTGCCTAAAATGTATTTTTAATCTACCTACAGTAAAGTGGTACATGTAGGGCACTGTAAGGGAAAATAATCCCAGAAGAAAACCTTGCCACTATTTTATGACAGCAAAATTTTGAAGTAGTAGATCTCGGGACCCCTGAATCCCAGCACCACCACTGTAAAGAAATCTGAGTCACTAGTTTTCTCTACAGATCACCAAAGACCTCTGAACGATGTTTACTAAATTTAATGGGTGAACCAAATATCTAGTACATCTAAAAAAGTAATAGTCAAACCCTATTTTTGTCCATTTTAATAGATAATAATCTAAGACAGTGCCAGAAACCATATAAACAAGTTCATTTTAGATTACTTAACTATAGTCTAAGGCAAGAATGCAATTTGCACATTGGCTCTAAACTCTAAACTGTTTTTATCTGCATTAGCCTCGTTGCTCCAAAGAAAAGTAAAAACCAAAAAGTCAGACATGCCAAACATGTCTCAGCTGATTAAATTTGGGGTGTCTAAATGTGATTTTCTGGCTGGATCGCAACTTTATTTTAGATCTTCTGCTTTCTAACCTGCTCCTTGTGTGCTACTGCAGCCCAGAGGATGCTCTAGCCATGCCTGCGCAGTCCAAAAGCACTGAAAACTCCTTACAGCAAAGCTATGAGGACTCTGTTGACCAGCTCCTCCAGCAGCTTCCACTAGTATGACTGCTTTCCTCCAGAGTTAGTCCCTTCATACTACTTTTTCTTCTATTTCTCTAAGCATGTCGTTCTGGAGATTCATTTTTGTAGTTAACGTGGGAAGTGGTTAAGTCTGACACTCACTTCTTCTTCTTCTTCTTCTTCCTCTTCCTCTTCTTCTTCCTCTTTTTTTTTTTAATTCACTTACACTCACCCACCCATTAAATGGTGACATTAAATCGTACCTGCTGCTTTTCTTTCCAGTACCTCTAGATGACAGAGGCTGCACCGTTTTAAGCTTTCAAGACCTTCTCCATCTGCGACTATTTATTATTCAGTTATTCTGGGATCTTCAATGTTGCAACCAATTACCATACAACATACACTATTTAAACATATTACCATAAAACACTGAAACAATGGAATGTTCGAGTTATAAGAACAGTGGTATTTAAATGTCTTTTTGGTTGTGTGACAAAGCTAAATGTTATTTTATTTGTTCATAAAAGAGCTATATTTTGACTGATTGCTGACATTGATAAATGTCATTTAAACAATAAAAACAAATGAAAAAAAGATTGTTTGAGTTATTAGAGACAAACGAGGCTAAAGACAAACGAGGCTAGAGGCTAAAGACAAACAAGCAGCATGCCATTTGAAAATAAAAGGTTCTTGACTTGGTTCTATGAGAAACCTTTAACAGAGAAGCTTTCCGTCCTGTGAAGGATCTTTGCATTTCACAGAGGATGGTCACAAATAATATTACATTTAACTTAATATAATTACGAATTAACAATACATGCAACAACGACGAAGCTATTCTGCTGAAACGTTTAATGTTAGAAATGCATTACAGTGGTACAGCTGATGTAAATACACTTCAGTTTTAATGTAATTGTATAAGTATATCTTGAGGTAACAACTGTCTTGATGTATACTGTCATATTATCACACAAGCATATTAGATGGGGGTAATTACATTTGCACGTAAAACATCTTTCTGATTGTAGAAGGGGATATGTGATTTCCTACATAAAAGTAAAGTAAAGTGGCCCTTTATAGTCACGCCTGAACGCACCACAGCACAGCACACAGTGTGAACAATGTGAAATTCTTTCTCCGCATTTAACCCATTCACCAAGTAAAGCAGTAGGCTGCCACCTACAAGGGGTGCCCGGGGAGCAGTGTATGGGGAAGGTACCTTGTTTAAGGGTACCTCAGTGGTGCCACTAGCAGCCCTTGGATTGAAACCCTCGACCTTTTAATCGCAGGAGCAACTCCCTAACCACCAGGTCACCAGCCACCCCAATTACGAGACCACTTGCATTCAATTTAGCTACCTGTAGCAAAATGCTTGCATTGTGTAACTACTGATGTTCAACTACTCTTGAATGTGATAACTAAAAGAAACTTTTATTTAATTAATATGGATAAAGACCAGACTGTGATTCCATTGTGTCTGTATGACAACTTTACAGGAACTGCCCACTTATTTTAAAGAGTAACTTGTGAACGTAAGTTACTTTGGATTATTTGTTTTGTAACATGCCAAACTGATGAAATCATCTAAATTAATGCTGTAATTTTCACAACAACTACATGAAAACAAATGGGCATTTAAGTTCCTAAGCCATAACACATAATGCAGCTAGCTAAAGGGAAGTTAGCATGTCCTCTGCAGATGCAGTGTGTGTACTCTCAAAATGTGGATAATTAAAGTGGCCCATTATAGTCACGCATGAACACACCACAGCACAGCGTGAACCATGTGAAATTCTTTCTCTGCATTTAACCCATTCACCAAGTGGTGCCACTAGCAGTGCTGGGATTTGAACCCACAACCTTCTGATTGCAGGACCAACACCCTAACCAGTAGGCCACCATCTGCGAAGAGTAAAAGCCTCCTCTTCGTTTACATTACCTCAACTGAGTGTGTGTGTATATGCCTGTGTGTTGTATGGAGAGTGTGGCGCTGGAGTGAGTGGTGCCCATGAGCTTAAAGAAATGGCAAGTGTGTGTCTCTCCTTCCTGTGAGTGTGGTTCTGGTTCTCTGGGTGTGGTGCATGGACATTTCAGTTCATTTTTTCAGTTCAACCCGAGAGCCTGAGAGGCAGAAAGTGGGAACCCATCACATTGGTGGTCAGATATTCTCACAGTGCAAAGAATAGTGCTTGCTGACTGAAAGCTATAATGAATAGAATATTATCAGCTATTATCAAACCAAGATAACATAAACACATCATTTCTACAAGAACTGTGCCACGGTGTGTGTCAGGCTTCCATCATTAGTCAATATAATACCCTTTGTGTCTCATCATGTTGCCCATAACAACCTATTACCTCCGTGCTGTTTAAATAGACCACCTGATTAAAGGCTGTGTACAAGCACTGCACAAGCATTGCTAGTCTGTTACCAGCAGAGGGCGCCCTCTATTGACAAACGTCTGGCAGTGTCTATGAATGCTTGCCAATGTTTTCCCTTTTTCTGGCCCACAAATCACCATCAGCAAGAAAAATCCTGCTGTCATCCCTAATTTTAAAGTACAACAAATACAATAGGCATGCTGTCATACTGCATATGCAACTATTTCTTACTGTAGGCAACTTGTGTAGTTCAGACTGTTACACAAATAAAGTAAAAAAGGTGTAAAAATGCATCAGTCTGAAGGTGATGAATCACCTGCATCAGTTTCAGAAAGTTTTAATTCGAATGTTCAATACACTATGCCATTTTTTATTTTTGGCCGAAATAAATTAATTCTCAGACCATTTTCAAATGTAAGATATGTGTATTGTTCTTATGTAAACCCTTTCACTATTGTATTGTTTAGAGATGGATAACATTTGCATTGTGTGGTTATAGAGACATGTCATTTATATATTTTAGATTATAGAGATGTATCATTTATGTATTAAGAGGTTAAAAATACATAATTTATGCATTGTGAGGTTTAAAAACATAATTTATACATTGTATGGTGATAAATATGTTTCATGTATGTATTGTGAGGTAATAAAACCTGTCATTTATGTATTGTGAGTTTAGAAAGACTCATGATTCATGCATCGTGAGGTGATGAAAACTCGTCACTTATTCATTGTGAGATTATAGACATACTATTTATGAATTGTGTATTGTGTATTTATGTATTGTGAGATTATAGACATATTATTTATGTATTGTGTATTGTGTATTTATGTATTGTGAGATTATTGACATATTATGTATTGTGTATTGTGTATTTATGTATTGTGAGATTATAGACATATTATTTATGTATTGTGTATTGTGTATTTATGTATTGTGAGATTATAGACATATTATTTATGTATTGTGACATTATTTACGTCGCTCTGGATAAGAGCGTCAGCGAAATGCCATAAATGTAAATGTAAAGACTTATTATTCATGTATTGTGTATTATTCAAATATCATGTACTGTGGTGTGCCATTATGTATAGCAAGGTTGTCAATATTGAAAGGGCCAATCCTGTACAATTGTAGAGTCCTGTATTACAATAAATTTGCATTATAATCTAAACTAAACAGGCAAACATATGCAAATATTGTCATTAGACAACATTGAGAAAATGCACTATAATTTCAGTAATTCAGCAGCTAATAAAATTGTCTGTTGTTGCATCTTGCTATGTTCATGTGATCTGGCAAGTGAGAGATATGTCTAGAAACTACCAATATTTACCAATATTAACTTTTTAAGCTGAAAAATATCACGGAAAATATCGTCACTAGTTAAACCCTTGTATGTCCACTTTTGTCATTTTCTAAATTTTCTGACATAATTCAAATGAACCCGTCACGTCCGGGCCGCCTCGATCGCACCCCCAGTGGCCCCCGTCCCCTGAGTATTAAGTGTACCCATGTCTTGTCCAGTCTTTGTGATTTCATGTGTTGGTGAGTCTGGACTCGGTGCCGGGGTGACCCAGGTGTAGAGACTGGAGGTGCCTGATTACAGGCTGACCCGTCTTGTGTTCGTGTCTAAGTGTTGACTAGTTTAGAGTAATAGTTTCAGTCTTGTGATTGGTTATTTGTGTCAAGCCCCTCTGTGTGACGTAGCTTAAAAGCCAGCCAGTACGGAGACAGGGCATGCAGTCACCCATCTCCTATCCTAGTTGTGCCTGTGTGAGTTTATTACAGCTTGTGTGGGATGAAGGGAACGAGGGACTTGTGCCTCGCCTGTCCAGCTCTGCCTGCCTCCTCTCAGCCGCGCTTCAAGTGGCAGCTGGAACACGGACTGGAGTCCGGAGGGAAACACTGCTAGGCTAAGGCTTCCCGAGGCAGGCATGGTAGACGGAGAAAGTCTGCTCTCTCTCTGTGTCTCCCCTCTGTCTCTACAGGCCGAAGTCGGTGAGAAGGCTCTCACCTAAAATGGGTCCGCTGGAAGCATACCAACCTGACTGGCCACCACTGCGAGTGAGCCTAAAAGTATCTAGGGCGAGCCGGACAGCTGCTGAGTGCGCTCCCCCCTCAAGCCTTAGTCCTACTGGGAGTGGACGGACTTCTGTGTTCTGGAACCTGCACCTGTGTTGTGAAGGACTTGTTTCATTGGGAGCTCCTGGAGCTCATTCTGGGTCTAAGGTCATTAAAGCTTGTTTTGGTTCTGAAGTCTATCCCGCAGTTGCGTCCTCCTTACCCACACAACATGACATCAGGTTCAGTTCATTTTCATGATTAGTGGTTGTGAACTAGGACAAAAGGAGGAAAAGCACAGCAGTCATGTCCCTGCTACTCAGAGGTGGGTAATCAAGGTCCAAAGAGTAAAAGTCCTCCCCAGGATTTTGTTCCAACTGCCATGGTTTTCTAGTCCCTTCAAACCAGCAGTAGCAGGACACTGGTGGTTGCAATAAAACCCTGGGGAGGGTTTTTACTCTTTGGACCTGGATTACCCACCTCTGCTGCTACCCCACAGGAGATTGTCCTGACAGTCCATTAGGAGAACTAAAAGTGTATTTCCAACAAAAAAAAAAAACCCTGCAGAAGAAAAGGTAGGTCCCACCTGGCACGTTTCCTTCTTGACATTTGCAGGGCAGGAGTGACCCGCCTGTAACCATCATGGACGGATAGTACTGATATCACAGGCCTTACTGATGAACATGTTTATCTATGCAGACTCAGCTCAGAGTAACTGATAGAGTGGTAGGAAGGAAGACGAAAGCCCGGCAGGTCATCTAATACTCACTCTGAACAGCACAAGCCGACTAGTGCACTAATGTCTAAATCAGAGGCCTAAAAGTGCAATCAGCAACAAGACCTTGGAATTCCACTAGCCTCCTCTTCCACTCCTTATCTAATGGTTGTGTTCTCTTGACATGTATTAAAGGGCCTATATACACCACAGAGTCTAAGCTGCGGATCATCCTGTTTTGAATTTGTTTTTCCTGAGGTCAGAAATTTACAAACCTTTTCGCACATCCACCCATTCAGCCTACAGTGGTTTAGCCCTCTTCTTCATACTGAAGTTATAAGAAGTGTTGTAGCTCAATATGGAGCAGCAAATCAGAGTCCATAGACATATATCAGTCTTAAAGGCATGATAAAAACAGCCTGATTAATTCTACCAGATAAAAATAGGTTGTAAAACGGTTATGTAAAAATGAATTATGACTAAATTTGACACACAAACGTACACACATGTCGGACTTGGATTTGAGCCCTTTAAGGCTAGTCTGGGTCTGCAATGACTGACCCTCATATTATGTGCATGAGTCTTACCGTGTGAAATATCACGGCGTGTATAAATGGTACTCATACTGACCTCTGATTATGTGTAATAACATACTCCTAACCACCATTTGGGTTATTAGTGATACACTTAACTGTAAGTTACTTATCTATAGTATTTATCCACCTGCATTGTGTATATAGCATAGTGTATTTCAAAGTTCGTTTTTATTGCATTTATTTAGACTTTATATTTTATTGTGCCCTTGTCCCTGTGTCGCTGTGTGTCTGCGTAGTCATAGCATGAGAAATTTCCTCCAGGATCAATAAAGTTTCTGATTCTGGTTCTGATTCAAACTGAAAGTAATCCAAGTATAAGTATAAGACTATCCTCAAGTTGTGTACAGGAAACTGTAAAGTTTACAGACTGATATCACTCCTATACTGTTTTATGGAATGGGAGCCCCTGCTTAAATAACGTTTTGTTGTTTTTTTTGGTAAAAACGAGTACAAATGCTTTATAGAGAACACACTTCTACACAATCAAACGCACAACTGCTGTTTATTTGTTGCATTTGACATTCTGGAAAAAATAAAACAAACATATTGTCGCCCGTTATATATTTTCTGTTAAATAAGTAGGAACCGTGCTCTAACATTTGCAACAAATGTCGTATTTCAGTTCATTCCCTGTAAAGGGAACATCAACAAAACATTTTTGCATAGAACTACATATGTTTATATACTGGTACATGAGTTCAAAATATTAATACAAAACAGTACTACTTTCCAACATGTTCTTTATACGTCATTTTGATTGAACAAGCATGTTTCTACTGATTCTTTCTCAAACATCTATTAATTTTATCCTATCTTAAGTTTGAGAATCCACAATAGTTGAATGATAAGTTGCCAAGCAAGGTCAGACAACACTTTATGTGTGTTAGTCCTTCACGTTCAATGTCCTGAGAGACCCAAGGCAGTGAAATGCAGCGTCTTTTCTACCACTCCCTTTGAGCAAGAATTGATAAGTCCTCCAATGGTCTTTGAACCTCTGCTGTTGAGCCACCTCTCTGGACAAAGTTTGAATACACAGTCACACACGTTTCAACAGCAGGTATGTTTTTAAGCCTTTCTCCTAATGTTTATTTGCTTATTTATCAGTAGACTGTTTAGGTACGTCACATCTCAGGTCATGATCGTGTTTAGTTAAGAAGAACTGTAAAGGAAACAGTGAACGAGCTGAGGTGTTATGCGTTAACACCGGCACCTCTGAGAAAATGTGACTGGTTACACGCGCAACGTTCTCAGAGATTGGGGTAAAATGATATGGGGGTTGGGTAAACCTCAAAGAGAACAAAGGACAAGATAAAGGAATACAGTTTGACAAAACTGTCGAACAAAAGAGTTCCTTCAACTGTTTTTTCAGCTCATTAGTCCATGGAACAGTTGCTCTGATAGGCACGCTAATCTTTATCAGTCCTGTTAATAATTTCCCACTCTGCCAATAAAAAACGGATCAGATCGCAACGAAATTAATCTGTCCTATTAAGAACACTGTCATCTTTAAACTGAATGTAAAAACTGCTTGAGATGGGCTTGAAGCTAAATGTGTGATATATACACAAGTCTAGTTGCCTACAGGAAAACAAAAAAAAATGTGCTCAAAACCTTTGCTTTCATTGTGCTGATACCAAAATCATGGGGGCCCGGACGGGAGATTGAAAAATTAAATCAATTCACAGAATAAGAAATGCTAGCTTTCATTGCACACTTGGATTGCAGTGTGATGGAGACATGCGGGGTGGTGGTGGCCTGGCTGGCTGGCTAACTGTCTGCATCTCCAGCCTGTGGAGTTATCCCAAACTGATGATGCTTAATTAGCCTATTTAATTTAATTATTTGTGCGATTTAAAAATGTGAATATCCTTTTTGTCTTCTTCTTATTGCTCAATTTAAAAAAAATGTGTAAGTGCTGTTACCACCTAGCTGTTGAGGTCTAGCTGTTGAGAAACCCTGCTATAAAATTCTCAGAAAGGTTCTACTCAGCAGCACACAATGGTCCACAAGAAGATTTAATTAGTCTCAACCTTTTTGTCGTGACTGCATAATGTTTGGCAGCTATTCAAGCACTGGATGTCATATTGACAGGCTCAACAGGTTTAGCTACAGGTGTGTTTGGTCTCCAGCTGATGGCGTACATTGTTTGGCTTCAAAGTTTCATTTGATAAGACCCCTGATCGGACAACACTGAGTGGGAGCTTCTTTTTTCAGGTTCTGTGCATGTGAGGCCTGGTGCTAGGCACTCATAATAGCTTCAGTTTCTGAATTTATGTTTGATTTTCTAGGCTTTTTTGGGTCTGCGAGACAGTAATTGCTTTATTTGATGTCTCAGTCTTGCCGTCTTTCCTTTTGGCAGACACTGTTTTGAATTGTATATGCACAGCTGACAATTTTAAGAAGACATGTCATGCATTGACTTGCACAAAAATGATAAACATAACTAGATAGCATTTTGTCAGACCAATCAACAAGCTTCACTTAAACATGTTTCTTTCTGACAATAATTATTACATCAGAAAAATTGTTTTGACCACTAGCATGTCTGACATTTGTTTTACATATTGGAAATACAAATTGGAATACAAAATATAAACTGCGCCCCAACGTGTGTTTTTTCGTATCTATACATGCAACATACGACCAGTAAAAGTCATTTTGCCTTCAAATGTGCAGAAGTGTCACCTCTGTAAAGACAGCAGGGTTTTGAGAGTATTACACAATAAAGAAACTGCCGAGCAAAGCTGGCTCGACTTCTCCCAGAGAACAGAATGTGCAGCCTCAGACAGAATGCACGAGTCGAAAAACATGGTGTGGGCTGGTGGTCAAATCATATGACAGCAGAGAAAACAGAAATGGAACTGAGAGCATATCAAACGTCGTAGCAGCTTAACGATAAAGGTAAGGCTGATCCATTTTGTGTGTATTTCTATACACTGCAGGCGGTGGATAGGGCTTCATGCACTAAGAAAAGGGTCTTCTCAGGGTTTCTCCTCAAGAAGACAATCAGAACAGAGAGTGTGTGGTAAAAGTACCAGGTTGTAAACAGTTGTGTAGTTGTAGTACTGCCTCACGTCTGAGGAATCTCATTTGAAAGTGTGGGGAAGGAAAAGAACAGTGGCTGCTTTGAACTGGTTGTAATATTTTGGACTGACAACTAACATTGGATTTTTTTCATTCAAGCTAAAATAATTAGGCTTAAATGAAACAAAAAACTGCAGATGGCTGAATATGTTTTAAAGGTTCAGTAAAACCTTAAGAAGAAAGTCCATTTGCTGTAAAGTGAACCAGATCCGTAAATGAGTTCAGCACGGATAGAGTGGTGACATATGAAGGGAAGTTAGGGAACTGAATTTGGCCCTACGGTCAATTTTATTGCATAAGAAGTATTGTAGCATAATATGTGTTACTCCACTTCTGGAACAAGAAACCCACTACCTGGGGTAAGGGACGTCCAATGAAACTCCAGAACTAATCAGATCATTGCCATTCAGTAAAATTGTGGCGATTACAGTAATCCCAAGTGACCCTGTATGTATACAGCGTGTAAAGTGACCATTCTTGTCATACGTGAACCCCCCACAGGACACAGTGTGAGCAGCACGAAATTCTTCTCTGTATTTATTGCATTCACCAAGTGAAGCAGCGGGCAGCCAGGAACTCAGCACCCAGGGAGCAGTGTGTGGGGATGGTACCTTTCTCAAGGGTACCTCAGTGGTGCCACTAGCAGCCTTGTGATTCGAACCCATGACTTTCTGATCACCACTAGGCCACCAGCTGCCACACTGTCTGAAAGATTTGGTTGACAGGGGGACTTTTGTCAAAATTTGGTCAAAGTTTTTGTAGATGGGGAGCTTAGCCTTGCCAAAAAGAGCTCCAGGCAGGCGCTTGAACACCTTAAGTCCCATCGCCTTCCACGCATGCCTCGCTAAGCGACTAAGCTGTTAGACAGAACAGTGACTCCCTTTTTGTGTGGTCTGGAAATTGTTTGGGTGACAAATGTAAGAAAACACTGAGGAATTTACTGGCACTAGGTGAAAAACAAAAGTGGGCTCTGGTGAGCAATTAGGCTCTTGTTGCCAGCCTTATCTAAGGAATTCACATTTCCTAGGCTTAACTCAAACCCCTGAACTATATTTACCTTAAAGAACCAGGGCTGAGTGACAAATCCCGTTACACTTCTTCCCAGAATGATAGAGATAAAGTAATTGAGTTACACTGACTTTCTGACCACCAAGGCTGCCTGAGCTGAGCCATGGGCCCGAAGCTAATAGCTTGATGAGGAATGTGTAGCTTATGTGAGAGGGGCTATAAGTAAACAGGTTTTTCTTATATTAGCCTGAGGTATAGTTTATTAATTAAATACAGTTTATTTATTACATTTGGGCAGAGAAACAGCAGAATTGTAAAGGAAATTAAAGTACACCTGTAAACTGTTTTTTTTTATCAAGTCTGAGCAAAATGTTTGACCAGAAAACACAAAGATACGCCTCACTCCATTATGTCTCATCTGAAGGCATATAATTCAGGAATTACCGGTCAGGCAAAGCAAACTGGCTTATTCCTAAGAAGCAGAATTGTGTAAGAAATGTAAGAAAGGAGAGGCTCTTTGTTTTTTTCCCTCTTCCTCTTCTTCTTCTTCTTCTTCTTCTTCTTCTTCTTTTTTCCTCCTCATCATCATCTTCTTCCTCTTTCTTTCTTCATCTTCTCCATCTTCTTCTTGTCTTAAGATAAGATAAGATAAGATAAGAAAGAACTTTATTTATCCCGAGGGAAATTCTTTTGTCCTATACATGCTCAATGCCAACAAGAGGAACAGGAGGAAATAAAGATACACAATAAGAGTTTAAAAGAACAGAACAGTAGAATAGTGCAAATATAAAATCAGAATAACTAACAAAGTAACAATATAACTATGGAAAATATAATAAAATAACATTATTAGGGCACGTGGTTAAGAAAAATGACATAGTGTTTGTTCAAGCGGTTATGAAAAGTGACATAGTGTTTGTACCATGAGTAAAAAGAGAGGTAGCAGCATGTGATTGGGGATGAAAAACAGACGTTCAATTGCATACTGATGAGTAAATAAGAACAAATGAGTAACATTGCACGATCCGAGTTAGACAAATGACATTAATATAAATCCTGAGAAGATCATCTACAGAATGAGGAAGAGTCTTATCACCACAGGTAGGAAGGATGTCCTGTGGCGTTCGGTTCTGCATTTAGAGGCGATGAGTCTTTTGCTGCGTGTGCTTTGATGGCCCGTGATGGAGGCGTGCATGGGGTGAGAGGGGTTGTCCATGATACTGAGGAGCTTTTTCAGCATTGTCCTCTGTCACCTCCGCCAGGTTCTCCAGTCTGACACCCAGGACAGAACCAGGACAGAACCAGGACAGAACCAGGACAGAACCAGCCTTTTTTATCAGCTTGTTCAGCCTGTTGGCATCAGCTGTCTTCACTGCACTGCCCCAGCACACTGCTGCAAAGAACACAGCACTCTACCACAGAGTGATGGAACACAGTCAGCATTTTCCTACACACATTGAAAGACCTGAGCCTCCCCAGTAGGAAAAGCTGGCCCTGCCCTTTCTTGAAAACAGTGTCTGTATTCTTGGACCTGTCCAATTTGCTGTCAATGTGTACCCTCAAGTACCGGTAGTCCTCAACTACCTCCATCCTTAAAAATAAGGATGCCAGAATGAGTTTTGAGATGAACCAGTTTTGCTCCTCGGATGGAGGGTACTTTAGAGAACCGCTTTGTGCAAGTCTGAAGGACCTTTTTAAAGTTGAACGAATTTAAAGGTTGTAGGAAAAAAACCTGAATTAGTTAAATGAAATCTTTGGATAATTAAGCCTGAACTTTTAAAATGTCTTCAAAATGTTCTTTGCCCTCATGACGATATTGGAAACTTTTTAAAAACTTACTTATATCCTTATTTCCTGAAGTAAGTAAATAAATGGGCCTAAATATGCCTGATGACAGTCCTGTGAAAACAGACCTATCGTTGTTACAACTTTGGTTCAAGTCACAAATGTCCACAAGCTGATCTTCAGTGAAGACTGTGATGAGTTTACTGTAGTTTCACACTTTCTTTAACCTGAGAAGATCACTCACCCTTTATCTGCTCGTTTCTCATCATAGTCTGCATCATGTTTTTTAATGGTTTTTACAGAAAGATCAATCTCTTGCTTTGGCCATTACTAGCCTTGTGGCCTTGCAGTTCATAATAAGATGACTGATTAGCTTTAATCACAAAGATCCAGAGTGAAAGAGAGAGAAAGAGAGACATTCCAATCAACCATAATGACTCCTTCAGATGTTCCTGAACAATGGGCAGACAGTTCGAGTGGGGTGTCTGGGTAGACTTCCTCCAGAGCTGTCCCAGCACCGAGTAAATGTGGAAAACAATCAGGACATTTCTGTAAGCAACAGCTTCTGCAGGATGTAGGTTTAATCCTTATCACTCCCTGAGGGTGTCGCACGCCTTGCCCTTTCTTAAGGTAACACACACTGTGCCTGGATGATATTTCCAGTTGTTTTTTTACCTGCCTTTCCTAATCTCAGGTCTAAAGTCCTCAGAATCCTGGAATTTCATTTGCTCTTTGTGTGTGGTCAGATGCAAAGTTTGGGCACTATTGGTAGAATTACAAGTTTTAGTGAATATCTAAGTGAATATTAACATACATCCCCCACAGAAAACACATTCTGCACAGTTTAAAGTGCAGTTAAATTTTATCTGGCAATCTTCAAATATTAGAATACAACTGTGCATGAGATTTTTGTACTATTTGTTAAACTCAAATAAATAGGTAAGGGCCGAGTTGGTCGGGTTCGTCCTACAGCAAGACAGTGACCCAAAACATAAGACCAAGCTCTGCCAGAACCACCTCAGAAAAAAGAACAAGATGGTAAGCTGGAAAACATGGAGTGGCCAGAAGTCTCCAGACATAAACTCCATCTAGCTGCTTCAGGATGAACTGGACAGAAGAGGGAAAGCAAAGCAGCCTATAAGTGCCGCTCACTTATAGGAACTTCTGCAACATAGTTGGAAAGAACTTTCTGCAGAATGAACAGTGAGACATTGAATACAATACAATACAAAAACACTGAAAAACTGGGGTGTTCTAAAACTTTTGACCGGTAGTATAACAACAATAATCGTACCATGTCAAAATAAGTAAGCAGAATTAAAACATTTACAGGTGTCAATCATGCCTTTGAAGGCCATAAGAGAGAAATCTTTTTTTGTAATGAATTACAATCATTTTTATGCTCTGAAGTTGCAGGAAAGTGCCACATTTGAGTGTGTTTCCTACAGAGGATGTGTATTTCTACTTTCCAAGTTTGGACCATGCTTTCATTGTATGATTCTATAACGCTAGAAGGGGAGAATTCGGGAGAACTTGGGCTGAAGATCTATGTGGTTTCTGGGAACAGGGAGGAGAAGCGGAGGTGGCGTGGTGCAAAAACCTCATCACAGGAAATGCAAAATAGAGGTGAAAATGTACAGGATGTTAGACTGGATGTTTTTGCACGATACTGTACGTGATACTATACGTGTTGGCAGGAGCCGCAAGTTAAAGTGTTTTTGGTTAAAAAAAAATGTTTATTAGGTTAAATTGATTAAATAGGTAGTTACATATTGGTCGTTACACTGTCCCCAAAACTTTGGAAGAGAAGGATGAAACGAGTGAAGGAAAAAAGTGTATATAGTGTGAAGAATGGCTGGCAAAATCCAAACAAAATTGAATTACAAGGTTTTAATGTGACAGTTATGATCATCATTATCTCATATGGCTGCAGTGGAAGAAAGAGGGGAAATGACAGCCCCTCAGTTGCCACAGCAATAATAAAGGATATAATTACCACTAAATACATAAACTGTATGAACGTAATATAACAAAGAACAAAGAAAAGAAAATGTAGCTACATGTAGCAGAATGGGGGCAAAAGTTTAAAAAAGACTGTTCGCGAAGTCAGCCTCACAGCTAAATAAGCAACATTAGGACTTCAAACATGTCTTGACTGATCAATTACATCTAGGAAAAGTGGACAATTTCATAATTTGATAAATTCTTTTAATGCAGGTTGGTGA
This sequence comes from Hydrocynus forskahlii, assembly GCA_037974365.1. Taxonomy (NCBI): domain Eukaryota; kingdom Metazoa; phylum Chordata; class Actinopteri; order Characiformes; family Alestidae; genus Hydrocynus; species Hydrocynus forskahlii. The sequence continues at coordinate 23,550 of JBBPCX010078899.1, forward strand.
TGACTGTGAAAGACTACTCACTTACATTAGGGTCTTAACTTTAGCCAAAAAAAAAAAATCTAGTTGAACCTTTGACCTTAATGATTCATTCACATATCAAGTCCACTCACAAGAGTAGGAACGTGCAGCTAAAAGAAGAACCATTTCCTCTTTTTATTGCAAGAGTGCTGTAAAAGTGCTGACTTCTGTGTTGTCACTGATCACCAGCTGATTGATCTTGAAAGCAGATCAAATTTAATTCTAAAAGAGCCCTTTCATTTAAAATAAGTCAGTGGTGTTTAGGGAGCCACTTCTGGAACTTTCCAGTGGATGATTCTTTATAAAAATGAGATGTGAGTGTGAAGAACTGGATTTAAGGCGCAATACAGCATGAAATTACAGCATAAAGTAAAAATACAGCATGACCCTTTCTACATTCTAGAAAGGGTCATGCTGTATTTTTCATTACAACTGTCAGAAATAAAAGTCTGGAGGAAAAATAGTCACAGAGTATATTCTCCTTTTAGAGGGTTCAGCTGTTGTTTTAAATGCAGATGTGCCTCTGAATGGCTTACTAGATCAGATCAGTGTAAACAAGGCAATTATGAAAGACCATCAGGTACTGTGTAGAGGATATAAGCTTGTCTCTACATGAAGGGATGGAGTGATCTAATCCAGCCTGTGGCGTTCAAACACAAATAAAAACACACTCACCTAAAGATAGACTTCTCTGAATGGCCTATTGCACTGTTATTCACACTGAAAGGACTCCAAAGGCACTTTTTCCACTGTGCAACTCACCCATATCTGGAGTTTTTAAGAGATACTGGAAGTCATGGTTGTGTTGTATTTCACAAAGAACATTGAGGAAATCCCAAGATAAGAACATGGAGTTTCATGTTTAAAGGAATAGTTAAGGCAACAATGCTAATGTTGCCAACAACAAATGGACGTCATTAGTCACTGAATAGCATTACCGATATTATATAACCTGGTGACAACTAGCTTCCTTTCACCTTTATCAACATTAGCATTAGCAACATTATTTATTGCTTCTTACATCTGCAACCCAAGGTGTATTTGTCTTCAGCTCCATTTTAGCAACATTTTAGGGCCCTTGGTTAATCTTTGGGTTTAATTGTACTTAGTTCTGATGGTTCAGCTGTTGGACTGCTTTGCTATTGTACACACCTCTCACTTTTGAGCTTCAACATTGTTTTTGAGCAAAATGATCGTCCTTCCATTTCCCCTCAAAAGCCCTTAAAGGAGCCTTTTCTCAAAGGAAACCCTTATTTTTAAGAGCGCACTCTGCATGATAGTGAGGTGGTAGCTCATGCAGGGCTCGTAGCGATGCTGGCTGTTGGTAAAGAGGGTGCAGCCACTGAGATAGGGCATGTTTCCATTATCAGTCAGAGAAATGTGCACCCCCTACCCAACACACAACATGACAACAAGCAGGGAGGAGCCAGAGGTTGGGTTCTTAAAACTCACAGACTGAAGACTGAAACACAGGCATAACTATAAATTGTGGCTAGCTCACCCACTGAGACTAATGAGAGCATGATCTAGGAGAGCACGTGGATATACAGCCTCAGTGTGTCCAGTTTGTTGCTTGTGAGTATTTTCTTATACATCTGCTGCACTGGTAGGCATGTGTTTCATTTGTTTATTTTTTATTGAAAGATCTACATTTCAGGATATATTTTATAACATAAATATGTACAGTGCATGTGCATGCATTTACACTCTAAAACATAGAGGAGCTAAATGGAGTTTTAGGTCTTTGGAGTGATGCTACTGAAGAAGTAGCATCACATTTGTTTCCCCAAAAGTTTGACTGAAATCAGTTGGAGGGATCCTTAAGGAACCAAAACTTCACCTTATTGGTTCTCACTTTGCTGAATGTAATAATCGCTGATGTTGATGTTTTGTATAAAAATCAAAAGATCAAACCCGGAAAACCCCAGTTCCACATGTTGTCTGCTTTTCTCTAATTCAATTTCAATTAAAGGCAGCCCGGTCTTTACATTGGTTTAGATTTGTTGATGTATATTTAAAAGAAACGTTTAAATTCAAAAACTGTTTTTTTTTTTTAATTGCTGCATATTTAACTGGTTATGGTGTTTTTAAAGTCATTCAGTGAGGTGAAATGGTTTGGTGTGAAAAAATGTCTGAAGTGAAATGGTGTTAAATGGTGAAATGGTGTTAAATAAGCTGCCTGAGTCTGAGGCATTGTTTTATAATAGTTTTGAAGGTTAAGGTATAAAATGTAATTTGAAAATTACCAAAATTGTTTGGACATCTCTGGTCAAATTACATGTTAATGTTGTGTTAATTTTAAGGAAAACGAACACACATCCTCTACAGAATACCCACTTCTTTTATATGTTGCTCTGCACTAATTTCTTATATGTTGTTCTGCCCACTGCTTCACTTGGTGAATGTGTTAAATACAGAGAATAATTTTGTGGGGTTCAAACTGTGTGCTGTGATGTGCTCATGTATGACAGAATTAAAAAAATATGCAAGATGTTGCAAAGCAAAATAGTCCCAAAACAAGTTGTTTTCTTTGGAATTACCATTTTTTACCATTAACAGGATATAAATTCAGGAGACTCTTGTTTGTTGACCGTTTTGGGTATTAATAAAATGACTATATTTCTGTTGTAAACATTGAATCTTTTTCCCAGTACCACCACTGAAAAAAGCCAGTAAGCATCTACACAATCAACGTTTTTACACCAAGCCATTGAATCCACTGATTGACTGTATTTTCAGCTCAGTGGCTGATTTAGCAGAAATTAGTGGACTTCTCCTATACAACGATTCAGCAATGATGTGGTATGTGCATAATATCTTAATTATTTTGTCTGAAGAACTGACCCTGTTTTTGTTCTTGTAAACATCAGGATTCAGCGAGCATTGAGAAGAGCCAACACCATCCTCCAAAATGCCCACAGAGGAACCACAAGACAAGTTAGTATTGTTATCGTGTTTTACCTAGCAACAGGCTTTACTGTAAGGGAGAGACTCAAGATAAGATTGTAGTTGATTAAGACTGTACTTCTTCCAAGTGTGTGATGATTATTTCTCATTTTGACTTACCAGATACAAGGCCGTGTGGCTGATTTTCTTCATGCTGGGATTAGGAACTTTACTGCCATGGAATTTCTTCATGACTGCAACACAGGTACTTGGTTGTCCTTTTTAGACCTGCTGTTTTCACAGGAGATATTCCAAATTTTGTCATGCACTATATGGACAAAAGTATTGGGACACACCTGTAAATGATTGCATTCAGGCGGCTGCTTATTTCCAGTGAAGACCAAGACATTTTGGACAATGCCACGCTTCCAACTTTGTGGACACAGCTTTAAGAAGAACCTTTTCTATTCCAGCATGACTGTGTCCCAGTGGACAAAGCGAGCTCCATAAAAACATGGCTGGATGAGTTCAGTGTGGAAGAACTTGAGTGGAGATTGGGAGCCAGGCCTTCTCGTCCAACAACAGTGTCTGACCTCATTAATGCCCTGCCTGAATGGGCACAAATTCCCACAGAAACTCCAAAATCTTGTGGAAAGCCTTCCAAGAAGAGAGGAAGCTGTTGTAGCTTCAAAGGGGGGACAAGTCCATATTAAAGTCTATGCATTTGAATGCAATGTCATGTTGTATTTGAATACAATGTCAAGTCCCTGTTGCTGTCATGGTCAGGCCTCCCAATACTTTTGTCCATATAGTGTAAATGGAAGCAATTTTGCCATGCCTCCCACTGTCATTTCAGTCTGATCTCTCTCTGCATGTCTACAGTATTTCACCAGCCGCCTGGCAGATAACACTACCACTGAGGCACTAGAAGATGGCCGGAGTGTCCTACAAGCCAAGTTCAATAACGTGATGACACTATGTGCCATGGTTCCACTGTTAGTCTTCACCTGTCTCAACTCTGTCCTGCACCAGAGGTCTGTTCAAGCAGCTGCTTGTTTCTACAACAAAACATTTGCTGGTTTATAAGACTGAAGTATTTCTGGAAGGATGAAGGCTGAAGAATGATGCAGTGTCAGCACCATAGAAAAACATCTTGTTAAAGCTAATGGCACTTTTCTTTGAAACTCTTTACTAGCAACATTGCAGGAATCCAAATACAAAGAGTGAAATGTCATAGGCTACAACTATTTATTGCAGTTTCACAGTGTGATCTAGACTTTCAAGAAGGGTCAGTGCCCGGATACTTTTCAATTAGACACATTTATTTTCAAACATGTAGCTAGCTCAGAGTAGAGAATGGAGTTTCCTGCAGCAAGTTTCTATTTCCTGAAAGGGCTGCATGCTGACCTTAAGGTGAACTTTCATCAATTTACAGCACTTTATAAAGTTTCCTTAAAGAAATAGTTACCTGGATCTTCAAAATTTGAGCTGAAATCTATCCCAGCTCCTGAAATGGGGTCCTAGACCATTCCAGCCCATTTCCATCCCTAAAGCTGACCCACAAAATAATTATAATTTAAACAATGCACTACAAAACACAATGTACATAAAATGTGTTTAACCCTACGTAAATGTACCCCTGAAAACACACCAAACCCCTTCATTTGAATTAAGTGGCTGTTAATTTGTGAAACTGATCCCTTAATTTTAACTTAAAATGAGATTTAAGGCACGAGCGTGAAAACCCTGATCTTAACATTAAGGCATTAATTCAGGAAGTTCTATTATTTAAGGAGCAAATTTGAAATTCAGTAGTGTACCCCTTAATCAGCCTTAATGTGTGCAATTTTTCCTTTAATTTTCCCAAAAATTTTGTCAAAATTAGGGTAATTTTAAGGGGTAAAATTAAGGTGTTTGGTATCGTAGTGATGTAGTTTATGACTGTAGCTATACCCCAACTTTTCCCAAAGGTGTTGAATGGAAAACCATTACTCCAGACAACACAGTTTCACTGCTCGAAAGTTCAGTGCTAGTGGCCTTCATATCCTTCTAGCTAATACCTGGCATTGGGCGTGGTGACCTGAGGCTCCTGTTTAGCTGCTCCAGACGTGGAGTGTGGCAGTGTTGTGGTCTTCTCCCTAACCTTTGGCCTTACTCTCTCAACAGAATCCCTCAGAAGCTAAGGATCATGGGTAGCTTGGCTGCCATCTTGTTGGTATTCTTGGTGACTGCTATCCTGGTCAAAGTGTCTATAGATCCCTTGCCCTTTTTTGCGATCACCATGATAAAAATCATCACTATAAATGGTGAGTAATGCTTCGCACATGGAATCGAGTTCACATGTGACAGACTTGTGACATGGGGCGTGACAATGAATTCACCATGCACATTTTTATCTTGCTATCCCAAAAGCAGAGCATTTTCACATGCATATGTGTGTGTGTGTGTGTGTGTGTGATGTTCTCGTCCAGCTTTTGGAGCTGTGCTGCAGGGGAGTCTCTTTGGCATGGCAGGTAGATTACCTGCTGCCTACACTACACCAATCATGAGTGGCCAGGGACTGGCCGGCACCTTTGCTGCCTTCTCCATGATCTGTGCCATCGCAAGTAAGATTTCATGAAAAAAAGACAACCAATCTGTTTGGGGGGGGGGGGGGGGGGGGATGAGGGGTAGGGGGGTGGTC
>JBBPCX010078923.1:0-29122 GCA_037974365.1 Hydrocynus forskahlii
CCTGAGGGGCAGCGCGTTTCGCGCCCCAGCCTGGTCCTGGTTCCAGTACGTGGCAGAGCTTGGAGGCTCTGGCCATCCGCTGTTTCTGTTCTTTTGTTCGTTTGGGGAGCACGGACCTGTCGCCCCCCTTTTGTTCTGTTCCCCTTGAGCCGGGGCTCTGTCTTCGTTACGGTGTATTGAATATTAAACTTGTATTGTGTACTTAACGGCTGTGTGCGTCCTCCCCTTCCCTCTCCTTCCCAAACCCTAACATGCTCTCTGGAAATAAATAGGGGTAGCTACCCTGGGTCCTTTGTACTGGGTGTAATCTCTTACAAAGTAATAATAAAGTTTAGGCCTTAAACCTATGAGCTTTTAGGCCCTATGTATTATCTGCTCTTAAACTCTTATTTAGAGATGACTCTATGGAAGTATGTTAACTAGATTACTCTTACCATACACTCACACCAAAATAAAAAATAATCAACGATTTACTTTGATGGATAATCAATTAGCTAATAGCACAGCACTTAAGATACTTTCAAGTAATTTCAAATTCAATTATACCCTTTTACATCCAACACCCCTTTACATCCATACATCCAACAGAAGTATCCCCATACACATAAGATCTTTAAGTTCCCAAGCATGTACACAGCAGGTCCTACCAATAATTATCAGACCTTTCCAATCAGTATTAAATGCCTCACTTAGTATTAGTTATCTGCCAAAAGTCTTTAAATTAGGAGTTATTAAACCTCCATAAAAAAAAATAATTCCATTCGAGCTCTCAAATTATCAGCCTCTCTCTAATCTTCTATTTCTATCTAAAATCTTAGAGAAAGTTGAGGCCCAGCAGTTATGTTTATTACTACACAAAAATATGTGATATATGTGAAGAATTTCAATCTGGGTTCCGGCCTCATCATAGCACAGAAACAGCGTTAGTAAAGATAGTAAATTATCTTTTAATGTCCATTGACAAAGGATTTGTCTCTTTGTTGGTTCTGCTTGACCTTAGTGTGGCATTTGACACCATCAACCACTCTATTTTACAAGGCAGACTAGAAAATCTTGCCGGAGTCACTGAAACAGCCTTGTCCTGATTAAGATCATTACCTGACTGACTGTTATCAGTTTGTTAGAATTAACGGGAAATCCTCAGCACCCACCAAAGTAAAATATGGTGTCCTACAAAGTTCTGTATTTGGACCTCTTTAATTTACTTTCTACATGCTGCCATAAGGGATGATTGTCTGAAAACATGGTATTATATACCATTGCTACACAGATGATACACAACTTTATATCTCTGCCAACCCAGATGATAAAGATAGATTAAATAAGATTGTGGAGTGCATTAAGGATAATAAAAGAATAGATGTCACAAAACTTTTGCTTACTCAACACATATAAAACAGAAGTCCTTCCTCTAGGTCCCAAAGCTGCTAGAAACAAACTGCCAGGTCTAATGCTTGATCTTGCTGGTTCCTCAGCTTTTCTAACATTAACTGTAAAGAATCTCGGTTTCTCTATGGATCCCCATCTTTCATTCGACACACATATAAGTACTGTTATCAAATTAGCTTTCTTTCATCTACGAAAAATTGCTAAGTTACAAAGTGCACCTTTCCATGATGCAGAAAAATTAGTCCATGCCTTTATTACTTCCAAATTCGATTACTGTAACAGCCTCCAGTCAGGCTGCTCCAGCAAAAACCTAAATAAGCTTCAACTTGTCCAGAATGCGGCTGCTAGAGTCCTCACTAGAACCAGGAAATCTGATCACATTAGTGCAATATTATCAAGACTTCACTGCCTTCTGATCAAATTTCATATTGATTGTAAAATTTTACTATTGACGTATAAAGCCTTGAACGGCCAAGAACCTGAAATACCTCCGTGACCTTATCTCTTACTATGAACCTCTGCGTTCACTCAGATCTCAAGGTCCTGACTGCTTTCTTGTCCCTATAATTATGAAAGCTTCAGGAAGGGGAAGAGCGTTCTCATATCAAGACAAGTCAAATCAAGTAGGTTTTATTGTCATTACTACCATATACACACAGTACACACTGAAACGAAACAATGTGCCTCCAGGACCATGGTGCAACCTAAGAGCAGAACAGAACAGAACACAAGACCACAAATGCAGACAGGACAAAGAACAAGAGGAACAATACAACTAGATAAGGCAACACAACGTTTAGTGCAATTAATAGTTCCAGTGAAGATAAGTACAGTTTTTTTAAATGTGTAAAACCTGTATTCTAGCAGAGAGTTGTGCGCAAAGATGCAGAGGTTACATGCGCAAAAAATGCAGAACAGCAATAGATTGTGTAATTGTAGCAGCAATATAGAACAGCAATAAATATGATTTTGCCAGTTGTACAATTGTAGCAGCAATATGACAGAGATTGTGCAGTATAAAAAATAGAAGAGTATTTTAACAGGTAGTTAAGGTGAGGGAGTAGCGGTGTTGGTGGTGTGTATGTTGTGTGTGTGTATGTTGGGGGGGTCCTGTTGAGAAATCTGATGGCCTGTATCCTCACAATACTCTGTAGGGTTTTGTGATCCGAAATGTTACAATTCCCGGCAATGCTCAGTAGGGAGTGATCACGTTGCGCCCTTTTCATCGTTCCCGCCGATCACAGCCACAATTGTGTCATCGGCAAACTTGATGTGGTTTGAACTGTGCATGGCTGCACAGTTGTGGGTCAGCAGCGTGAACAGTAGAGGGCTGAGCACACAGCCCTGGGGGCCCCCTATGTTCAGTGGTGCTGGAGATGTTGCTCCTAATCCTGAGCTGCAGAGGGAAATGTTTAGGTCCAGCAGTCTCAGCTTCCCAATCAGATGCTGAGGAATGATGGTGTTGAAAGCTGAACTGAAGTCTATGAACAGCATTCTCACATAAGTGTCCTTTATTCCAGATGGGTAAGGACCAGGTGAAGGGTGGTGGTGAACAATGGAAGATGGAACAATGGAAGTTTCACTCCAGAGATCAAAAACAAAGTGAGAGCTTGGAATCTTTCATCAGTGATTAGAGGATTAAGGTTAAAACTTGTCAATTTGGTGATTTAACAGACGAGCTTATCTGTGACCGTATTGTGTGCGGCATTTATAGTGACAATGACACATTTTATGTGGATGGCCTTGACATTGATGACGCTGGATGTCAATTCAGAGACAGAGAGGAAGGATTTGTCACATTGTGCATATATGACAAGTTTATGGAGCTGAAAGTTGACATTGGAGCAAAGTGTAATGTACTTTCACATTAGACAGTTGACTGATAACAAACAGCTCATGCAAAAGATGAAAGCTGCACACTTTGTTACTTATGGTGGTACCAGGATTGAAACAAAGGGGTTAGCCACATTGCAATGCAGTTTAAAGGAGCAGCGTCAAACACTGCTTTTCTTTGTAGAGGATAAAGATGTGCAGCCATTACTCGGGTTCCGTGCATGTATGGACATGGGAATTGTCAGTTTGAGCCCTGATGTCCATCACGTCACTATGGAACACAACATAGATTTTAGTTCACAAATCTTCACACAGTACAAAGATGTGTTCAGCAATGAGCTTGGAGAACTCCCAGTCACATACTTCATGACACTCAATCTCGATGTGCAGCCTGTGGTCCACCACATCCCTGTAGCTATGCAAGAAAGGGTGAAAGTAGAGCTTGACCGCATACAAAGCATAGGTGTAATAGTGCCTGTCTCAGAGCCAACAGATTGGGTTTCATCCATGGTAGCAGCGCACAAAAAGGACAAACAGGAAATAAGACCTCAACACAGCGTTAAAAAGACCACATCACCCCATGCGCAGTGTTGAAGAGGTAGCAACACAGATGTCAGGAGCAATGGTATTTTCTGATGACGCCAAGAATTCTTTCTGGCAGATACATCTGGATAAGAATTCCTAAATTCTAACCACGTTCAGCACTCCATTTGGGCGTTACAGATTTCTAAGAATGCCTTTTGGTCTCAACTCAGCTAGCGAAGTGTTTCAGCGCTCTATGGAACAGATGTTTGCTGGTTACCCATGCTCAGTTATTGTTGACATTCTCATTGGAGGATGTGGTGTGGCAGAACATGATGCAAATTTGAAAAAAGTGCTGGAACGAGCCAAAGAGGTCAATCTCAGATTAAATCCTGCCAAGTGTAAATTTCGCCTAAGCCAAGTCTCCTATGTAGGCCACATCTTCACAAGGTCTAAGAGCTGACCCCTCCAAGACCTCAGCCATCACTGCAATGCCACCTCCAACTGGTGTTCCTTCACTACAGTGTTTTCTTGAAATGGCAAACTACCTCGTTAAATATATTCCAAATTTCAGTGACATCGCAACCCCACTGAGAAAACTGACCCACAAGGATATGGCATGGTGCTGGTTCCAGCAACATCAGGAGGCATTTGACTGCCTCAAATCCTGCCTATCCAACCCTCCAGTACTTGCATACTACAATGTCAAGGAACTTGTCACACTCACCTGTGACGCATCATGTTTTGGTCTAGGTGTAGCGTGCTTGCAAGCTGCCAGGCCGGTAGCGTTCGCTTCTTGTACCCTCACAGAAACAGAAACACAGTATGCCCAAATAGAAAAAGAGCTTCTATCAGTCGTGTTTGCTTGCACAAAATTCAAGGACTATATGTATGGAAAACCACCACTGTGGAAACCGACCACTATCCTGAAAAAGCCCATTCAATCCGCACTTGCCCGACTTCAGAGGACGTTACTACGTCTTCAAAGCTCCGACCTCACTTTGGTTTACAAGAAGGGCAAGCAAATGTATTTGGTGGATACCCTTTCAAGAGCACCTGATAGGAAAGTCTCCCAGTGCCCAGACGCGAACGATGATTATGAAGTCATGTCAGTGAGCTACATCTCCACAACTCATCTAGTTGAACAAACCCTCAATTGGGTCATTTGCAGGGGATGTCCCAACAAGGTAAACCAGTCTCACCCTGGTAGAAAGGTAGATGATGTTTTCTTTTTATAATCAGTGAAACAGCATCAACCACTCCACAAGCGGCTTAGGATCGGAGCTGTGGTAGGTGGACTACACTTTATCCAAGCAGTCCCCCTTGCCCTTCCTGATAAACTTCTGGAGGTCACATCTGTCTGCTTTGTAGATGTCAGAGTCACCTGAGTTAAAGGCAAAGGTCTGCATTTTGAACTTAGAACTAGAGGTGTGCAATATGTATTGTTTACAGTAATATAAAAATTGTTGTTTTAACGATGAGGCAGCTGCCATTAGAGACATTTTCTGCAATAACCATTGTAAAATAGCAGGAGGCGTATTGATCATGCTGCGGCTTTGTGAGTTGTACTACTGTGCATTGATATGCAGGCTCCAGCATGGTTCAGAGGAGCAGTATGCTGTGCAGTAGACGGAAGTTTAACAAGCTGCTGCTGAACTATGAATTAAGAAAGACAGCCAGACCAACTCACTAATAAGCTACCAGCTTAACAGTCCACTTCTTCAGCCCTTGTAGCCCAATGTGGGTCATCCTCACTCAGGTGAAGATGGTTTGGCTTCAAGAGAGTGGACGTTGCTCAAACGAGGCCAATCTGCCAACTATGTGAAAAAGTGGATCAGAGTCAGAATCAGGATCAGGAAACTTTATTGATCCCAGAGAAAATTGCTTATGTATGTACTGCAAAGACTATACAGAGAACCAGAGACAAGAACAATATAAAAAATAAAAAAATTAAAAGCCCAAATAAAATCTACAAAAAAAATTCTGTAAAAAAAAACCTCAATACAAAAATGTACCACCCTATAAACAGAAAAAACTGAGTATAAATAAGTAACACAGTTGAGTGAAATCTACTGACACAAATTGTAGTTTGCTGTATGTCATTGCACTAGTAGAGATCAGTAGTAATATTAAGTAATAAAAAGTAATATTGATATAAGTAGTGATGCCACACATGTAAGACTATTGCACATAAGATATTGCACATAATTAAGTGATTCAGCACCCATTTAGAAAATGTCACATGATCTTGCACATGGTAAGACAACTGCACATAATAATAGTGTTTTAACACTCAATAAGAACAGTGCACAATATTGCACATGGTAGACTGTTGCACATCATAGAAAAAGTAATGCACATAATCATACACATAATGATAGTTATTTAAATCCAGTAAGAAATTTCACAAGAAGAAGCAAAAGGCTATTGCACAGATTACTGTGTGGATGTGCAAAAGAGATAGAAGTTGAGTCTATGGCTAAAGTTACTTTTAAGTTTGTCCACCACACTGTGGAGTGGGTGATCAGCATTGTCCATGATGGACTGAAGTCTAGATAATGTTCTTCTTTCAGTTCCTACCCCACCACTGACCCAGCTTTTTGATCAGTTTGTTGAGTCTCTTAGTGTCTGCCACCCCAGCACACCACAGCATAGAAAATGGCACTGGCCTGTACAGACTCATAGAATATCCACAACATGGTGTTGCAGACTCTAAAAGATCGGAGTCTATGTAGGAAGTACAGCCTACTTTGACTCTTTTTGTATGTTGCCAGATACCTTATAGCCCCGTCCAGCTTGTTGTCAATAAAAAAGTGAAAGACGGCGTAACAACAAACCTATTTCACCATCTCTGGACAAATCACTGGGCACAGTACAAAGAATATGTAAAGCTTCAGGACTCCGGTAAATCCACGGTAGCAGTGACAGTAAAAAAATTAAAAAAAACAACAACCACCGCAGCAAACTTTGACAGAACCGTTTGACAAAAAACACACAAGAATATCACAAGAAATCAAAATAGGGGAAGACATAATGAATTCTGTCACAAAAATATTGCTAAAGACATGGAACACGTTCGCATGGGTGAGAAAGTTGCTTTTAAAGAACTTTTAAATATGTTAGACCCAATATACACACTGCCTGGCCCAAAGTATTTCAGTAAAACGGTGCTGCCTGAACTGTATGACTGCAGCTCTGTCACATTTTGTCACAATGGATTCATGGTCAAACAGAACATACAAGCCAAACATTTCATTAATAGTACACTTTATTGATGAAGCTTGGCAACTACAGAGCCACTGTTTGCAAACATCTTGAATTCCGAAGAACACAAAGGTGACATCATTGTCCGACGTCTGAAAGACATGCTGGCATCATGGTTGCTGCAAGAAGACTGTATGGTTTGCATGACAACAGAAATTCCACAGTTGGTTTATTTTTTCTAGTGTCTTTGTGCAGATATCTAAAAAAATGTAAAGGCCAGGTTTATTTTATATCTTTGTGCAATGCTGGACCAAAACTGAATAATAGGTTAACAAATGCTGATATTGTTTTTCTTTTTCTTGTGAAGGGTTAGATAGATGGAATGTTAAGTTGAAATGTCTAACTTTTGGTCTTCCCAATGTAAGGCAGTTGTCACGTCTGGTCCATCTCAATCCCGCCCACAAAGAAGCCCGTCACCTGAGTACTAGGCGAACACAGCTTGGGGCACGGGATTCTGACGTCATGGCTTGTGTGTGTGTGTGTGTGTGTGTGTGTGTGTGTGTGTGTGTGTGTGTGTGTGTGTGTGTGTGGTCGTTGGGTACCTAGGCAACCCATCTGAAAGTAATACTAGGAGTATGGATTGCTAGGCACCTAACGACATGTCCACCTGTCTCGTGTAAAAGTAAAGTGATTGAGTGTTAGTCTGCATCGTGTGATTGGTTGCCTGTGTGAGGGTCTGTGTTTAAATGCCCAGCCGAACCTAGGATCGTTGCATGGTCACCAATATTCTCTCGACAAGTACTGGGTTGGCTGAGGGAGAATCAGAGCGGCTGATCAGAGCGGCCCCGAACTAAAGGAGGACTTGGAGAAGTTCTCCAAGGAGTGGACTGTGCTCGGTACAGGGGCAGAACGAGGATACAGGGCTTCTCAGTTTGTGAGTGGGTTTCGCAAACGTGCTGGGTAGAGTGAAGGTCCTCTGGCATTTAAGCAGCACTGCAACAAGTATTCATCTTTGGTGAATGTTTTGAGTTTGGTGGGCCCTGTCAACCCTCTCCTGAGTTCGTATTAAATACTTTTTGTGATTAACCTCTGTGAGTGCATCCATTTCCCTCAGCCGCCATGACAGGAGTGAGTTATATCAGATGGCATATATTTCATTACATTGCTTCTTCAAAGCCGTATAGCAGGGCTGTTGCAGAAATCACTTGAGTAAAATACCCACTCAGCTGCACTATTTGATTTCAATTTTCACACAGTTATTGTTTTTAATAAATTCAATATGACATGTTTTTCCTCAAACATTATTGATGTATTGTGTGCTGTTTCTTAAGTACCATTACTGAATGACAGTAAATATCATATTCACCACAGCAAGCAGGTGTAAAATAAGACTTAATATCATCTAATTATCATTCTCAGAATAAATATCGTGCTGGTCAAGGCTAGGGAAGACACAAGAGACAAAAGATAGCCAAATCAAAGTCCACTGGCATATATCAATGAGGAGAACCACTTACTACCAAGAAGACCAGGGTTCTTCCTCAGTCTATAGAGCCAGTGAAGGACAAACATGAGAGAGTAACACAAAGAAGCATGAAGTACAAGGAGGAGCCGTGCTGGCATGAAGGTTCTAAGAGAGAACCAAGCTGGGTGACCGCACAACGGACTGCTGGATTGGCCGGGGTTTTAAAACTAGAGACACGGGAGAGGGAGCCAATCACAGAGACACTGCAATAATCACTGGGTTAACAGACAAGTGGAGACGCAAGGGAAATCTTAAAAGGGTAATCAGGGAGAGAATATAAGGGTGGAACCTGAACCAGGTGCATTGCCAGACAACACTCCAAACCAAAACGGAGACGAAGGGTTAGTTGTTAACCACCCTGGGACAGGGGTTGGTGCAGTTTTATTGAATTTTGTAGTCGGAAAAGAAGGGGTGAAGTGTTCTGGGGCTGAAGCAGTGCTTGTTGGTGTGTAGAGGGAGCTGAGGTGCTCTGTGGAAATCGGTGAAGGGTGAAGGTGGTGTTGCCGCAGGGTGCACCTCATCAGGGGAGCCATTTTCCCCCATGTGGCCTCAGCTGTTCAAAACAAAGAGTGCTGAAGGGGCATGCACACAACAAGTAATTTTCCATTCATGAACTTTACTGAACTTCAGCAGGTGATAAGTAACATACAATCTTATACTTCACAAGGCAATTATGGAGGGTTACAGGCATCAGCTTGGGCACAGAACAGCAACTCATGAGCTGCAACTCATGAGCGCTGTCATTTTACCCTCTTCAACTTTTCTGCAATTTGACACGCCCCTTAGCATGGCCATGTACAATGTGTGGCCGATAGACAATGAACAATGAACTGCCTTACAATATGTATGTATGTATACACACACTGAGTATATCGTCGCTGTCTGGCGGAATCCTCGTAACTCCACTTTTTGTCTTTGTTGTTTTTTTTCATAAATCGATACTATTGGTCAGTCTCCACGTGGGTCTGTAAAATGTTGAGCTTTGACTGATGTTACTGAGTTAAAGTTGAGCTTTGACTGGTTACTGAGTTAAAGTTGAGCTTTGACTGATGTTACTGAGGTACAGTTGAGCTGTGACTGATGTTACTGAGGTACAGTTGAGCTGTGACTGATGTTACTGAGGTACAGTTGAGCTGTGATTGATGTTACTGAGGTACAGTTGAGCTGTGACTGATGTTACTGAGGTACAGTTGAGCTAGTATTGTGATCATTAAACTGCATTCACATTGGCTGTAACGTATCACATTTTGTTTACATTTTACTATGTATGTACTAGTATGTCTTACATTTTCTTAATTAATAATTTAAGTATTTTGATGTTACATCAAATCACTTTTATTGATTATTGTAGATGCCTTCCAACAAAACGGCAGTGGCAAAATACAGAAAAAAAAATAAATACAGACCCAATAGTTGTGTCAGGAAATTTTCATTGGTGTGGCCCGAATGGACCAGTGATCATGTTTGGACTGGGACAAAAAATTGCCCTGGGCATTTTGAGCCGAGACCGCCTCTCGCTCGTTCCGGGTGGGGGGGGAATAGCGACGACTGTGATGGGTGGCCAATAGGGTGGCCATGATTCACCCCACAACTCTGCCCTTGCCAATAACTTGCGCACTACTCCTCGCAAAGAGAAGAGAAAATTATAGGAGGAGAAACGAAGCAGCCTTGGATGCAAATCCTGATCATTAGTTGTACCATGTTTATTGTTCAATAAAATACCAACTATTTGGCAATATTTCCCTCTGCTGTCATTTATTCAGGACTGTGGCTATTGTAGCCTAATGATAATAATATTACAACAGTATAGTGCTGATGGTAGCATTTCAAATAGGCTTTTTAACAAAGCATCATTCAGTGTAAGAAATTGTGGTCATTCAGTGTAATGCAAATTTTCATATAAAAATGAAGAAAAATTCTAATAATGATTTTTGTTTAGTAAAATGTATGCAGGAACGTACCAACAAACTGAGTATTATATGTATTTTAAGCAGATTTCTCTTTGGTGCAAAAACTTCTTGAGGGTGAATGGGTAAAACTTACTGGCTGGAAGAATATGAGCATTGTTTAAAGATTTCACATCGCCATTAATGAGATAATTGGATTTTCAATTAAGAGCCGAAATATAGTATTTTAATAAGTCATGTAACTCCTTTCAGTTTTCTAATGCCATACACTATTTTTTTAAATGATCTATTTTATTACACTGAATGACATTTTATGGGTCGCTGTTTAGAAACAAAAGTAAAAATGTATGTTGGTTACTATTTTTTACAAAGAAAGTATTAAAGTTAAACAATAGACAAACCAATTTACCCAAAAAAGAAAAAAATTAAGTTGTAGAATACTTTTATTTATTTGAAGCTTGAAAACCCAGTTTCGTCTTTGACCCAGCAGCACCATCCCCCCCCCCTCCACACACACACTCACGGTCGACGGCTGAAGAAGCAGCACCAATCCGCCCCAGGATCATGGCGCAGCACAAAGAAAAGAACAAACCAGAACACTACAAGACTACACATGAGCGGGCAGGACAGAAATGCAAAGAGAGTGCAAACTAACACAAGAGCAACAGAACAAGGAATTACAGGAGAAGACAACATACAATGTAGATACAATTACATAAGGCTGCCTCCTTTCTTTTTCCATAGTCAGCTCTCGAGGTGCTGCACTGTGAATGTGAAATAATTTGAATGACAGCATGCTTTTGATCCCACTGAAAACATTCATTCGAAGCATTTAAACATTTAAAACACCGTTGGTTAGGCTGAGGAACAGACAACCCGAACAGGCAGTCTTTGGAAAACAAGCTGGATGAACTAAGGGCCAGGATGACTTTTCATGGGGACACCAAGAACTGCAGCATTATTGTTTTTACAGAAACATGGCTGGACCCCACCGCCGGGACAGAACAATGGACTCCGGAAAATGCAGGGGAGGTGGCATGTGTGTAATGACCAACAAACGGTAGTGTACTGAAGTACAGACAGTTTCGTCACAGTGCCCTCCTGACCTTGAACATCTTATGATCAGATGCAGACTTTTTATCTGACCAGGGAGGTTATAGCAGTAAAGGAACTGCTTCTCTACCTGAGAAGCTGAACACCTTCTATCCATGCTTTAAAAAACACCTACCTCAGGAGCTTTTGCTGGAAGAGGACAGCTGCCCACTTCAGATGTCTCAGGCAGACGTGTGTAAATACTTCAGGAAAATAAACACCTGGAAAGCTCCTGGACTGGACTATATCCCAGGTCGTGCTCTCAAAGCATGCACCCATGAGCAGGCATATGTCTTCATCAGTTTACTGTCCCAACATGTTTCAAGAGGACCACCATCGTCCCTGTCCCAAAGAAAGTTCATGTGAGCTGCCTAAATGACTATCACCCAAGAGCACTCACCTCTATTGCCATGAAGTGCTTTGAGGACATAGTCAGAGCTCATATCACATTTTTCTCCCTGATTTACTTGATCCACTCCAGTTTGCCTACAGGCCTAAAGATCTAAGAAAATGCAATAGAAATTGTATTTCACACTGCCTTCTCCCACCTGGACCAGAAAAACACATATGTGCGGATGCTGTCGACTATATTGACTATAGCTCTGTTTTCAACACCATCGTATCACCCAGACTCATCATGAAGCTCCATGACCTGCACATCAGTTCCTCCCTGTGCAGCTTGATCCTGGACTTCCTGACAGACCATCAACTCCTCCACATTGACACTCAGCACCGGTGCCCCCCAGGGATGTGTGCTGTACACCCTGTTCACCAACGACTGCATGGCAAAACACACAGCTTCAATACCATCATCAAATTTGCAGACAACATCACCATCATCGGCTGCATTTCTGATGGAGATGAGTCGGCATACAGGGCAGAGGTATGAGCCCTGACAACATGGTGCCGCGACAAGAAGTCTGTCGCGTCTGTGTGTCACGTGCAGGTTTGTTTTTGCTTGAGCCCGGTGCCCGGCAACACAGCTGTTCCAGATTAGCTTCCTAGCCCCGGCTCTTGATACCAGGCACCCAGTAAGTGGCTGACTGGTCTCTCATCCTGCTCTCTAGACTCTGCTCTCTAAACAGGCTCGTGCTTCGCGTGAGAGACAAGCTACGGATCCAGCACAGAGAGCTCAGTAAGAGACCCTGCTTTCTCTGGTTTTCATACGGTGGACTGTGATTCCTCTCTCTCTCTTTCTGTCTTTTGTTCCTACAGAAGTGACTAGCCAAGCTGTCCCAGCAGCTGACTAGTAAACCTCCTCGTGGCTGCCGCACTTTGTGGAGCTTCTGATCCCCTGGGCTGCTGGGCAGGAGTCCTAAATGCATCGGGTCCATTCTAATCCAGAACAATGTCCTAGCTTCGCTGGCTGAGCGTGACCCTCATCCCTGGTCCGGCTGAGAGTTGGAGAGGCCATCTGTGTTTCTGTATGAAGATTATTTCTGTATGTGGCTCTAGGAGCTCAGTACCTGTTTCATTTGACATTAAAGCCCTTTTGTTTCTGAAGCCTCCCGCATCTGCGTTCTCCTTTCACGGGTCAGACATGACAAACACCAGCAGACTCAGACAGTTTCTATCCACAAGCTTCTGAACTGCTGACATTCTGCACATACCAACATACACACACCACAACTACTGTACTCTTGACCTTGGACTCTTCACAATGCCACTTTAAACAATGCCACTTACAATCCTCATTGCACTATTTTGTATCCCACATCCTATTAATACTTGTAAATACTGAACTATCTTTTAAAATTGTATTTTATCTCATTATTTAACTTCCTTTCTACTTTTTCTATTTCTGGTATATATTTTTTTATTTCTATCTACTCATGTTTATGTAACAATGGAAGGGAACATGATACTGAGAATTTCATTACAGGTAATGATGCTGCATTGTTATCTGTGACAATAAAACCTGAAACTTTATTGTCAGCAGAAATTTTAACTATGAAAATTTCTGGTCATTTCTTCCTAAATTCTGTCAATATTTGGACTTGCGACTGTGTTTACACAAATATTACTGGTGTATACTGCACTAAATCCCTCCCCCACCTAGGCTACTAAGCTTTTCAGTGCTGCTTTACATGCACTGACTGGGACATGTTTAGGGAGGCTATAGTAACTCTACCAACCTGGAGGAGTACATTGTATCTGTGATCAGCAAGAGCAGCATTGACATTACTGTCTCCAAGAATATGACCTCACACCCAAACATTTACATTTACAGCATTTAGCAGATGCTTTTATCCAAAGCAACTTCCATTCCCTAACTACAGGGGACAGACTCCCTGGAGCAACTTGGGGTTAAAGGTCTTGCTCAGGGACCCAGTGGTGGTATGCTAAAGGTAGGATTCGAACACATGACCTCTTGGCAAGTATCCAAGCCACCGCCACCCAACCAGAAGCTGTGGATGACTGAAGAGCTGCGCACGCTGCTGACAACTTAGAACACCATCTTCAGATCCGGTAATAAGCCTGTCCTGAGAACCGCAAGTGCTAACCTATGCTGGACCATCAGAGCAGCGAAGCACACACATACTTAGAAAATCCACAACCTCTTCCAGGACACTGGGGATGCACAGTACATGTGGCTGGGCAATCAGGCCATCACGAGTTACAGGGTATCTCCACTTGCCTGTGCTGGTGAGACCTCCCTTCTAGATGCACTGAATTGCTTCTATGTATGGTTTGAAACACAACATGATATGGCAAGGAGGAAGACCACCCTGCCCCCAACGACCAAGGGCCCTGTCTGACCATGGCTGATTTGAGGAAAACTTTGTTCAGAGTTCATGTAAGGCAGTCCAGACAATATTTCTGTTCATGTACACACAGGATGTGCGGACCAGTTGGCAGATGCTTTCAAAGACATTTTCAGTATCTCTCTCAGCACCATCATCATTCTAACATGATTCAAAGCCACAACCGTCATCCCCCTGCCAAATAAGTTGTCTGTGTCCTGCTGATTGATTATTGTACTGTTGTGCTCACATCAATTATCATGAAGTGCTTTGAGAAGCTCGTTGTGAGGCACATGAATTGAAAGTTTGCATTTTATCCCAACTGCTCAAAGGAAGATGCCATTACCACCACCCCCCTGCCTGGCCCTATACCCACCTGGACAAAAAGGACACTTATGTGAGTAGTGCTGTAGACTGGTCTCAAGACCAATTTTTTGTGGTCTCGGTTTTGTCTTGGTCTCGAATCTATTTGGTCTCAGTCTTGTCTTGGTCTCAGACATAGCTGTCTCGATAGATGGGGGGAAAAAAATAGAAAACCGCACATGCGCATCATCACAGAACAGTATCTTTATTTATTACGTGCCTCAATACAAATACAACCAGTCAGATGTATCTATTTTTAAAATATGTTACATTGTATACATTTTCTCAACGGACACTGCCAGTGCTTCACAGTCCACACACATCACATCATAGCGAAGTCAGCAAAGAAATGTCCGAAAATGTCCACGAAGTTGGCAGTAATTAACTTTGGCTTTACAGAACACAAAGAGTATATTTGCAAAATGTTCCAGAAAAAGAAACATTCTGCTGTATGCCGATTTTGTCGAACCACCTTGACAATATAATTGAAAAGATAACATGAATTTGATTTAACAAGTAATGACACTTTACAGCAATGCCTTTTTTCTCTACAGTTGATCCGAGTAATGTGATGTTGATTCTAGCCCTAGTCTGTTTTCAGTCTTGGTCTTGGTCTTGGTCTCGACCAGCCTTGGTTTTGGTCTCGCCTTAGTGTGTTTTGGTCTTGGTCTTGACACCCTCCAGTCTCGGCAGTGTCTTGGTCTTGATACCCTCCGGTCTCGGTAATGTCTTGGTCTCGGTTTAGGCGGTCTTGACTATATGTAAGAATGCTGTTTACAGATCTCCTTTCAGCATTCAACGCTATCATTCCTCAGCAAATGATGGGCCTGGACACCATCTTCTGCAGCTGGATCCTGGACTTCCTGACTGGGAGATCTAAGTTAGGATTGGGAGCAACATCTTGAGCACCACCACACTGAGAACAGGGGCTCCCAGGCCGGTGTGCTCAGTCCCCTACTGTTCACGCTGATGACCCATGATTGTGCAGTAATGCATGGCTCAAACCATATCATCAACTTGCTGTGGTGGGTTTGCTCAGCAGGAATGGTGAAGTGGCATACCGAGAGGCGGTACAATGGCTAATGGACTGTCGCAGAATCAAATGACACACCCCAACTACCACTGTAAACACTATTTATTATGTACTACACATTACCTGTCCTCCTGCTGCTACATTGCTGTGTACCTCTGCATTTTGCACACTTAATAATGCTGCTGGAATACAGTACTCTAGCTGTCGATGCACCAACTGTTTGTCTTGTCCTGTTGTATTGTGTCAGTACTGATCATCGCTCAATTATGTTCCCTGAACAGCAGCATGTTCCAAATTACACCGGGACCCATGATTTCATTAGCATTTCATCTGCATAATGTCTCAGGTAGTGGGAGTGAATCTCCATGTTCTACAGCTACTATTCCCTTCAAGTTTCCCTCTTTGGTTGGTCAACTGGTGCATTTCTGGGGCAGCTGGTGGCCTAGTGGTTAAAGAGTTGGCCCTGTAATCAGTAGGCTGTGGGTTTGACTCCCAAGACTGCTAGTGGCACCACTGAGATACCTTTGAGTAAGGTAACATCCCCACAAATTGCTCCCCTGGTGCTGTGTTCCTGGCTGACCGCTGCTTCACTTGGTGAATGAGTTCAATTCTGAGAAGATTTTTGTGTTGTTCAGACTGTGTGCTGTGGTGTGTTCATGTATTACAAATGGTCACTTTCTCTTCAATAACTTGCCAGCCGCAAGTGACTTCCAGGGACCACCTGAAACTTCTTTAGCCAGTCAATAAGAACTGGTGAAAAATAAGAAAAATCAATAACTAAAAAGCAGCAAGTACTACACAAGAACAAGGATGAAGTGAAAATGCAAAAGATGCTGGAATATGGAGAATAATTGGATATTGTGAGAAGAAATAGAAAATAAGCAGAGACAGTGACAGAAAAAGACAGGAGGAGCATGGACATGGATAGCTGACTACAATTCTGTTTCAGGAATGCAAGAGACAACTCGATGTAGTAATTCTTCAGTGAGGCTGCTATAACAACCTCCATTCAGTACACCTCAGTTATACACATTAATCTCAGATGAATGACAAAGGAGAGGATTTAAAAGGAAGGCCACAACACAGTTTTCTTGCTTCAACAACAGTTTTCCTGCTTCCTGCTTTCTTGGCAAGTTGATTCGACTATCAAATAATAGGAAGTAGTCAAGTATGTTTGTTGTCGTTTTAGCCATATACGCTATAACAACCTTGTTATACACAGGTTGTTATACACAGCGAAATGTAATGTTTTTCCAGGACCATGGAACAACACAAGAACAAAAACAGAACACCACATGACTACATAAGTGCAGATAGGATAAAAATACACAAAGTGCAAAGTGAGCAAGAGTGCAAGCAAAACACAAGACCAACAATACAACAAGACAACATGAATAACAACAGATATTGTAGCAGTGGAGTCATTACAGATACAAAAATATAGTGTTAGACAGCAGTAAATAATAACGGTGCAAATAACAGCAGCAGGACAGAGAACGTGCAGTATACAGCTCTGGAGAAAAAAAAAGAGACCACTGCAAAAATGTTCAGTTTCTCAGGTTTTATCTTTTATAGCTGCAAGTATTGAACTGAACAGCTTTGCCTTAAGAACTGCTGACATTATTTCTCCTAATTTCCAAATAAAAATATTGTTCTTTATAGAATAATTGTAAAATAAATGACAATACATCAAAATAAGAGGAACGATGCTGTGTTTACAGAACTTCTATGAAAACAAATCTTTTGTTCACTCAAACAAAATGGCAATAATTACCTTTGACATACCTCAAGTAGTGTTCTGCCATCCAACTGGCCACATTGAAAGAGGAGAGTGTTTACAGCAGTGATTTTTTTTATACTTTTGTGCTTGTGTAGGAATTTAACAGACACTGGCATAGAATGGTTGTTATTTTTTCCAGAGCTGTATATTAAATAAAGAGTATTTACAGTGACAGCTAGGAGGTAAGTTTGGAGAAGGAAGAACCATTTAGAGGAAGAAGAACTTTTCAGAGAAGGAAGAACAGTTCAGAGAAGGAATTTTGGAGAAGGAAGATGTTCAGTTCAAGGGTGTGTTTGTTTGTTTGTGTGTGTGTCGGGGGGTACAGTTTATAATACAGAAGTACGATTGAGAAGTTTGATGGACTGAGGGAAAAAATAGGTTTTCATTCTGACACTGATGATGGCCTGTATGCCTAAGATCCTTTTGCCAGATGGAAGAAAAGAGAAGAAGTGTGAGGATTGTGTGGAGTCATCCATAATGTTGGTTGTTTTGCAGATGCAAATGCTCATGACAGAGGGGAGAGAACCCCAATTTACCTTCCTATCCTCAGAAAGATTTTATGATCCGAAACAGAACAATTTCCATATCATGCCATTATGCAGTTATAGATAATGGCATGGGTGAGATGTACACCGTGAGCACACGACCAGGAATGTTGTGTAGTCTGGCGGCCTTCCATGGGCAGAGTCCTCACATCAGCCATGGTCAGACAGAGCAACTGGTCACTGGGGTGCGGGACAGTCTTACGTGCTGCCATGTCATTCCGTGTCCCAAACTATGCAATAACCTTAAGTACATCTGGATGGGAGGCCTCAGCATGTTGTTAGCATTAGTGCTGGGTGGATTGTACACTGTAACTATGAGCATGGTGGTGATAGTCTACATCTAACACTTAAAAACTCCAGCAGTGGTGAGCAGTAATTGAAGACCAGAACGGCACTAACACACCATTCAAACACACAAGCCCCCTCTGGACTGTATGCGATGTACATGTGTCTGTTGGGGTGTGGGGATTCTTTTTCTTTCTCTTTTTCTTTTTTCTTTCTTTTCTTTTCTTGTTGTGATTTTAGTTCAGGCAGTGCCCCGGACAGCTTTAGTGGCCATGTGACCCGCCGTGGAACGATCGGTTGGCCAGCTCTGGGGTGATGAGCTGGAAGGGCGGGACTTGGGGCCTTTAAAAAGCATGTGGCTGCGGCAGGATGACACGCTTGTCCAGGGAAGAAGCCACGCTGTCTCTGCACTCCCCTGGACTAAAGGACTGGGCACAAGTTGCGTGAGGGGCTCAGACATAAGGTAAAGAGGTTCCCAATGGAGCAGGGGTGAGCGCTCGCCCCTGAGTCCAGGGTACTACCTTACCGGGCCAGCAGTAGCAGGAGCGGCTAGCGTTAGCCGCTAGCTCTTTGTTGCTGCCCATCCTGTTTGGCTGGTGTAGGGGTCAGAGGACGCGAGTGGCGTGGAGACTGCCTGATGTGTTTTTCTTTCTTTTGTTTTGTTGTTTTGGTAGTGCTGGGCCTCGAGTCACAGTGTGGAGGCCCAGACACCAAGTTTAATTTACTTTTTCCTGGTGTGTGTGTGGGTACCAAGCGTGTTACACTCTTTGCTGTTTTGCTGTGCTGTGCTGTACCTTGTGAAATCAGGTGGGTGAATCTCACGGGTGAACCAGGGAGGGTTAACCTAGTGGGCCTAAGACATACTGCATGTATAACTGCTGTGGTGACAGAAATAAATCTGTATCAGAGATTTTTTGTGTCTATGGTCATCCATCTGCCTTTTCATCCAGAGATCCTAAAGGGTGTAAATTAAACTCACCACACTTCTATCTGAGCAAAATGTTAACAGGCTATCCAGTTGAGTAGCTATCTACGAAAAAACAAAAACACAGCAGTCTCTGAAGTCGTGCTGGGTAGTTTGCTTGAGTTGGGTGTAGTCAAGTTTACTGTCCAGGTAGCAAACACTAGCTAGCAGGATGGATGCGATACCTGGACAGCTAGCATTAACTTTTAGCCTTTTAGCCTGTGTCTGCATCCTTGTGATGTCCTCTCCCCGGGCGAGTGGCAATGTCATGGTCTGAGGGCCTGCTCCCTGGAGCAAGCCAAGATCACAGAACTTTTCCAGCGGTCCATTCACTACTTCTTGTTTATATCTTAGTTGTTGAAGAGTCTGGTGGTGACAGACATGTTCATCACTTGAACTGATGCGCATGTGTACTAAAATGTGAAAGTCAGACTTTTGCCTCAAAGGTGAGATTTCAGAGAGACCACTACGACAGCACGCAGCCATCGTGAATGAAAGTAAGTAAGGAAAATCTTGGTCCTAAGCCTGGAAACTCTGACATACAAAAATTTACATGTAAGGTAAGGAAATCATTTGGTAATTTTATGGGTTACTAAAACCATGCTCTGTGACTGTGCAGCCACATTACACAAGCACTGGCTCACACTGGTGCTGTGAAACAGCACATCAATCATGCTCAAATGATTTCTGCAGGGTCAAGACCCAATGCAGAGGCAAACAAGCATATGGAAAAACAATGCGTAACTTCTAACTTACAGCTTAGCAATAACCCAGCACTGAAATATGAAATAAATTCTAAGCCCTGCTGCTGATCCAAGAAATCTTTTTTGTTACTTCATAGAACTGCTTTTCTGTGAGTGTACATTTGACATGGCGAGGCTGGACTAATTTGTTCGCTTCAATCAAACTGAGGTGTCCAGTTTGTATGATTGTGCTACATCTACTGATGGCATGGTCTTGAGGAAATGGGTTTCTGTGGATCCTCACCATATCTCTATTGCAGGAAACAATACACGAGGACTAGGACTGTAAGATAAACCTCTAAGCCTTGTGCTGGCATTATGTGCACCACAGCTGAATGTCTCTTGACTCTTCTTATAACCACAGATTAAAGTGCTCTCTCTTCCACATAAAACACATTTTACTCTCATTCAGCCACACAAGCCTGTCTTTTCTAGCTAACTTATTTGTCCAATAAGATTAGCCTCTATCTCTGTTATCTGTTTTGGTTGGCCTGAGATAACAGGTGTATAACATTCACGAACAGCTTTGTCATCCACACCAACACTACAGCTTTAAACTTGAGTGAGTTAAATTACAATATTGTTTTCAATCATGATAATATGCCACAATTCACTGTAATGAACATATCGTCAATACCTTCAGTGCTTCAAGGACACTAACTAACTGCCACTGTTCTGTTACAAAGACAGCAAAACTGGTCCTATTTTAAAGCACTTAGTGCCACTCGGTAGGTGAAAAGTTAGTTTTTTTATGTAGTACTGCTTGTGAATTCTATCTGTTCCAACTTATTAAAATTCATGATGAGTATATCACGATAGATAATGTGCGTATTGTTAATGTCTTCAAGTATTACAAAACTGTATTTTTGCATTATCGCCCACCTCTACCTTCAGCCTAATGGAAGAAAACAAAACCACTAAGAATTATAAAAAGCTAAGTCCCAGTTCCATTCTTTACATTATTTAATATTTGTCACACATACCAGTCGCGTGATGCACAAGGGGACCCAGAATTGAAGCACGTCACACGGTATATAAACAAGGAAGTGGTAAGCAACCATGGGCCGGTTTCACTAAAGTAGTTTAGACTGGTCTATGGGGTAAGATATGTCTTAAGTTTGTTTATAGACCAGTCTAATGCAAGTAAGACAGTTTCACAAAAGTTAAGACCAACTCATTTAACACTTAAAATGACCTCACCCCCAGGCTAACATAGGTCTAAAGTGCTATGTCACCATGGTAACAGCAGAAAAAGAGCAAAAACACAGAGGTAGAGATGGCTCATAATTTGTGGTTTGCTGATGAATTTATGGAGAGAACTGTAAGATGGGAGAGTTTTCAGGGATCGTACTACCCGCAAGGAATGAAATACTTTATACTGCAGTGACCCACCAGTTAAACACACTCTGGACTGACTGAGCTCAAATAGTTTCTTTTATTAATATTCCCTGTAACAATCGAGTTGCTGTTTTGGCCACAACTCACATCGCTAAAAACCTGTCTTCTGTCTCCTGTGCTCTCACTCACTCTCCAAACCACACGTGCGCGCACATACACACACTCTCACACACGCCCCTCCCATACTCCATCTAACCCCAATCTCAACACAAATAATACAAGTGCAAAAGAACTGAACAACAAACAATTCACATTTTTAACAAATAACTTAAATAACAAAACCCAATAACTAAGGTCACCATAATACTTAAAATCTTTTTTGAACTGCGACAACATCCCTGACGACAGCGGGATTTACACTGTTAACGGATGTGGTAATCTTTTTCCAAACAGCGTTTTTCTTTTTGTTGCATTCTTCACTAAATTTCCCTAATAAAATGTATTTATAGGTGTTGAATTCCTCCAAAATACATAGATTTTCAGAATGGATGATCAGAATGGATTTTTGTTTTGAAAAGAGTCTTAAAATACCCACAATTCTTTGCAGCATAGTACTACTTAAGATAGTCAGGGTCTTAACTGCTTTGTACAAGTATTATTTAGATGTCTATGTCAAGTCTGACTATACCCTATATCTAAGTTATAGTTACAGTCTATCTTTGTGAAACCGGCCCCAGTGCTCAGACATTGAGTACCATGCCCCGCTCAACTCTTGTCATCTACTGGTACCATGAGCACTCCGGCTCCTTTTCTAGTGTTTAAATACACCGTGTGTGTGTTTGAGAATGTGGGCTCCCGTTGGGAATATCAACTCGCTACAGAGAGCATTCTTCAATCAACTGCGTGTTTTACCGATTCTTTCATGATAAATCCACAACTGGGTTCTGTCACACGCACCAGGGCGCGTGACGTCACGGGTCTTCGGAAGTAGCGCACGCGTAGGGTATTTAAACAGGAAATCAGGTGATATCTGATACCCAGACATTAGGGTTCAACTCGATGCCAAAGTGACTCGTTGCCACACGGTACCGTGAGTACTCTCTAGCCAGCCAAACCCCTTTATCTACCCTTCCCTGTGTGTGTGTGAGAATGCAGGGTCCTTGGTGGGAACCTCTACTCCTTTTGGAGCGTTCTCAGAGTAAAACGCGTGGTTCACCAGCTCTTTCGTGTGCATCCGCGACTGGGCTCATCCGCTACGCAACACGTGGGCATCACTTCTCTCTCTTTCATTCCTAACGCCTGCGTGACAGGTTCATCCACCACGCTACACTGGGCAAACAGTTTGGCCAGGTCAGTGATGGGGACTTTCAACAATTTTTCCATGTTTAACAAATTTGACAATTGTGAAATGATAATGTTGTGGGAATTAAACATATACTTAAAGGTAATCAGATAATCAATACAATCAAAACAGAAATTAAACGTATACTTAAAGGTAACCAATGTACTTAATGTATACTAAGGAAAAAAACAATATATTCAGTATATGATTATGTATTTGATCGTCTATTTGATTGTTCTTTCCTAAGGGGAAAAATCGATATAGTCAGCGTATGATTATGTAGTTGATTGTTCTTTATTTTGAGTGTTCTTTATGTGAGGCTGGATGGTGGTCTTGTGTCACATAAAGCCACATATATTTTAACATTTTAATGCGTAGAGAAGATTTAATCATTAATGGTCGAGGCCAGTTTTGAAGGCTGTTGGAGCACAAGACTTGATTGGGAACTTGTTTTTGCACGTACCTTGTGTTTTTAAGTAAAATATTCTAACATTTATCTGCATCCTGAGCTAGCACGAGGTCATTGTCATTGGAGCGGTTTAGGCCCAGGTTTCATAGCCATAACATTAGGGTCTCAACAAATATGCTGTTCAGTTATTGGCGCCTGGAATGTCCCCATGACGTGCGATTCACAGTGGCTCAACGTTAGAGAATAGTATAAGTACTTCTGGTTTTGAAGGACATTTGTGAAGCAGAAAGGATTTTACTGCAGGTCTGCCCTGTAGTGAAATACTTTAATTCTGTTCTCCCTTTTACAAAAGATTTTAAAAATAAAAGCCTTTGTTTCTGAGTGAAGACTTCTTGTCAGTTTGCTGATTTTCTCACCATCAGTACAATAATCATATCTGACAATTCACAGTTGACAAGTGACAATCATAACAGTCAATAAAACACTGTTTAGCTGAAATCAGCAGGCTCATTAAGTTTTGGCTCAGTAAAATCCAAAGCAAAATGCATCCATTTACAATAACTTATAGGAAGGAATAGCAGACATAATTTACTCAGTGTGCATCTTATTCTCTGCATTATACAGCTGCCTCACAAACCAGAGGTCTCATTTACACTGTAGTATGTGGCCTCAGAAAAAGCAACACAACAGCAAGGTAAACAACCCCTTTCTAACAAACAAAAACATACATTTTCATTAGTGTGCACAGGCATCATATCTGAATTTCATAATGGCCTTTAGATTAGGGCATCACTCTGGATAAGGGTGTCTGCCAAGTGCCCCTTTTTTGATTAAGGAACATAACAGACATCCAGTCCTGTTTAACAGTGTCTTCAGTATTTCATATGGATATTTTGGTATGGATATTATGATGATTGTGCTCTATGCTGCCTCTTTCTCTGCAATTTAATTTTTGCACAATCATTTTAAAACATTAATTTGCTTGTGCATGCAACTTTAACATTTGACCATGTCCCCATGGTCGCTAGCAGCAGAGAACAGTCAAAGCTCTCACTAGCATAAACACATTAAATAATAGAGAAATAGCACTACTTACACTGAACAAAAATATAAACACAACACGTTTGTTTTTGCTCCCATTTGTCATGAGCTGAACTCAAAGATCTGAAACATTTTCTACATACACAAAAGACCCATTACTCTCAAATATTGTTCACAAATCTGTTTAAATCTGTGTCAGTGAGCACTTCTCCTTTGCCGAAATAATCCATCCCACTTCACTGTGGTGTATCAGTGGTGTGGCATATCAAGGTGCTGATTAGACAGCATGAATATTGCACAGGTGTGCCTTAGACAGCCCACAATAAAAGGCCACTCTAAAATGTGCACAGTTTTGCCTTACTGGGGGGGGGTCAGAAAACCAGCCAGTATCTGGTGTGGCTACCATTTGCCTCACGCAATTCAACACATCTCCATCGCATATAACTGATCAGGTTGTTGATTGTGGGCTGTGGAATGTTGGTCCACTTCTCTTCAATAGCTGGGTGAAGTTGCTGAATATTGGCAGGAACTGGAACACGCTGTCGTATACGTCGATTCAGAGCATCCCAAACATGTCTGCTGAGTATGTTGGCCATGCAAGAATTGGGATGTTTTCAGCTTCCAGGAATTGTGTACAGATCCTTGCAATATGGGGCCGTGCATTATCATGCTGCAACATGAGGTGATGGTTGTGGATGAATGGCACAACAATGGGCCTCAGGATCTCGTCACGGTATCTCTGTGCATTCAAAATGGCATCAATAAAATGCACCTGTGCTCGTTGTCCATAACATACGCCTACCCATACCATAACCCCACCGCCACCATGGGCCACTCGATCCACAACGTTGACGTCAGCAAACCGCTCACCCACAACACGCCACACACGCTGTCTGCCATCTGCTCTGAACAGTGAAAACAGGGACTCATCCGTGAACAGAATGCCTTTCCAATGTGCCAGATGCCATCGAATGTGAGCATTTGCTCACTCAAGTCGGTGGGGTGGTGGTAGCTCAGTGGGTAGGATATTGCCGCTGGACCAAGAGGTCATGAGTTCGAATCCTACCTTCAGCACCACCACTGGGTTCCTGAGCAAGACCCTTAACCTCAAGTTGCTCCAGGGTCCCCTGTAGTTAGGGAATGGAAGTCGCTTTGGATAAAAGCATCTGATAAATGTTACAATGACGAACTGCAGTCAGGTCCAGACCCCGATAAGGACGACGCGTATGCAGATGAGCTTCCCTGAGACAGTTTGACAGTTTGTGCAGAAATTCTTTGGTTATGTAAACCGATTGTTGCTGCAGCTGTCCGGGTGGCTGGTCTCAGACGATCATGGAGGTGAACATGCTGGATGTGGAGGTCCTAGCCTGGTGTGGTTACACATGGTCTGCGGTTGTGAGGCCAGTTGGATGTACTGCCAAATTCTCTGAAATGCCTTTGGAGACGGCTTATGGTAGAGAAATGAACATTAATTTCACAGACAACAGCTCTGGTAGACATTCCTGCAGTCAGCACGCCAATTGCACGCTCCCTCAAAAGCTGCGACATCTGTGGCATCGTACTATGTGATCAAACTGTACATTTCAGATTGGCTTTTTATTGTGGGCAGTCTACGGCACACCTGTACAATATTCATGCTGTCTAATCAGCACCTTGATATGCCACACCTGTGAGGTGGGATGGATTAACTCGGCACTAGTGCTCACTAACACAGATTTAGACAGATTTGTGAACAATATTTGAGAGTAATGGGTCTTTGGTGTATGCATGATCTTTGAGTTCAGCTCATGAAAAATGGGAGCAAAAACAAAAGTGTTAGTCTTGTTTATATCTTGTTCAGTGTATTTGGAGCAAGTAACCTGCTGTACCTTTGTTTCTGGCTAAGGATATATTGCAGCAGGATATATAGGCTAAGGATATATTGTTCCAAATACAGAAGTATGAGAGAGAGACAAAGAGAGAAAAACAGTTGACTGAATTCAGATACTATGGGAACAGTGTAATGAACTGTGCATGTATTCTGAAATAATGTTATTACGCATGCTATTCAATACATTTAAAATGTTTTCACAATTAACGCTAATTTTATAAACTTGCCAAATTATTTGGCTACTGCTGCAACAAACTGCTATTCAGATTTCCCTTTATTCCCTTTCTTACTTTGATTAATGTATCTGTCTCATATCAGCACAATAATGATAATAGGATCTAGGTAGGATTGTGAGTATGTGGCATATGGATATTGTATTATGGCCTATATGCATGTTTTATTTTGTATAACATTATATCATGCAAGAATCCTGACAAAATTCAAACAAGACCATGCCTTTTCTCACGCATAAAACTGAACTGGGCAAATCTGTAGATATGCAAATTCATGGAGCAGGCATGTCCAGTAGTTTAATTCTGGTGTGAATAAACACAGCAGACTAGCTATCTATAGGAGTATATAAAGGTTTAATCTAGTCTGGTTTATTCTTAAAGGCAGATGGTTTTAGCAGGTAGTCTCCACAATTCTACTTGCAGTATCAATGCAGCGTCAGGTTTTATGATTTAAAAAACAAACAGTTTTATCTGGCTTTGGAGCTACCATATTTTCAACTTAAATATCTTCATCTGAATTTTCAGCATCTGGGAAGCACAGAGATGTGAAAAACAGAGTTTTATAGAATAAGCTTAAGAACCTCTGAAAAGGAAGTGGTTGAAATTGTTGCCAATCACCTCAAACTTTAATAGTGCACTTGAAGACAGTTAAAGACTTTCACGAAATTCTTCAAAAACCACCTGCAGTATATGTAATCATGTCATTTATACACCATATCGTATTACATTTAGGTCAATACTGTGTCCTGTGCAGAGTTTATGTAAATGTGATCATAGATAACATCGGCAAACTGACTTGCAACTCCACTTAGAAAAAATATATATACATTGTGCTCTGAAAAAAAGTTATACATTAAGTTAGACAAGTTTACACATAAAATACAAACGGATGTGAATTATTGTAAATGTTCACTGTATACAAACAAAATGTGTATTTTTGAGGCTGTCATTTTGTCTGATAAAATTAACTTCATCTTCAAGTGATTTGATAGGATTAACTTGCTCCTGTTATTCTATGAAGAAAACAACCCAGCATAAATTTGTAATCACTGAAATGTTCTGCGTGCAACCTCTTCTGAAATCAACATATAAAAGAACAGATTATTCAAGTGCGTATCTGATATACTTAATTGTTTCTGTAAAAACATTCAAATGTGTTGTTAGCAATCACATGTGCAAATTAGCAAAAACAGACAGCGTCTTCAGTGTTTCCTACCCTTAAACATGTTACCCCATGCTCATGTTCATACTTATTATATAGTAATGCAATTATAAATTTCTCTAACAGTGCAACACAACCATGGAGAGTATATGGAGTGTGACTTGAAAATGTATTCGGTCAGTGGTACTGCATATAATTAAAATCAGGGAAATGGAGTTAAACCAAGAACTATGACCAAGTTTCTATAAATTGCATAATTATAGATCACACAAAGAAACCTCTGGTGCAAGCATGTAAGTATAGTACATTAACACAATAAACAGCACATTTAATAACAGACCAGAAAAAAATCATTTATAAAGACCATACCTTGTTGAGTCTTCACCATGTGTGCAAAGCCTTGTAGGGTTGGGGGTGGGAGGGTTAAGAGCAATAGAAAGAGAAAGAAAGCTTAAGAACACCAATACCAATATTGGTGAGGTATTGTGACTAGTCATGGTTCACCAAAAGGCAAATCATGTTTTGCTCACTAAAGCTGAAGCTTTTCAAGATGCTATAAAAGGCTTCTCATAAAGAAGTAAACTCTTCTTTCCATGCAGTGCATTTAGTAATTGTTTTCATTGAATTTTATTAGAAATGGTTATGTTCTTTAGCTCACTGGCAATTTAGCAAGCTTTAGAGATATTGCTGTCATTTGTTATGTGGAAACTTACCAGGATTTTGGTTGGCAGCTGTTCAGGAGCAAAAGAAAAAAGAGAAGGAAAAAATTTCAAATGTTAGGCACACACTTTTTATCTTTGCATGGGGGTTATCATGCAAAAGTTGTAAAAAGTTATCATTATTTGTCATGCAAGGGATAAGTTCTGTCCCTTTGCATGCCTGTTGAACACCCTGTGAAAGAAACAAGCAACATCTGTCCCATTCTTTCAGGGATTCAGACTGGCATTTTCAAACCACCCCCACCCTATATTACTGAGGCTATCACCAGTGATTAACTGTCTACATCTAATATCCAGAATACAGCAGCACACCTCACAAACACAGCATGAGGGCATAAATCCAAGCAGGTTACTGAACCAGCTGTCCATTGTGGACCACATGGATTTATGAGGTTATGAGGTTTGCGTATATCCAGACCCATGTGAATTACTTTCACTGCTGACGCATTTTGTGTATATGTTGTGTGTGCGTATGAGTAAATTCAGACATGGAGAAGTGTTTTGATACTCCTAAATATCCACTAATTAGGCTGAATGCATACTGATTATCGGAGAATATGCATAAGGTGTCATGTCCCGGTATGCGGACACTAGAGGCCGCCACAACCATGACATAAGGTGTGTACTCATATCCTAGATATAGAACTCCTTATAAAATCTTTAAGCAGTGCTTTGAAAAAAGTGCACACAGCTGAATCTTATATTACATTAATTGCTTATTCAAATTTAAATGGCTGCAGATGATAAGCTTTTACCAAATATCACAAAAAATGTCATAAAGTACACAAATGCATTAAAGGGGACCTACTATGCAAAACTCACTTAAAAAAAAAAAGTTATAATATGTCTATGGGCTTTACAAAACATGTTCGTAAAATTCTTCGCACAAAATCACTCTCACAAAGAGATATCACCAACTTTATTCTTCGCAGTTTCGGTCCTTTTCAAAACGAGTCGTTTCAGGCTCTGTCCCTTTTATGCAAACAAGATGTTGCTGGCCATGCCCCACCCATCCCATGCTTAAGCTGCGTGTTTAACTTCTGGATTTTACATTAGAATCCATGTCCTTAACACCAGTG
>JBBPCX010078974.1:8983-29099 GCA_037974365.1 Hydrocynus forskahlii
GCTGTGTGCTGTGGTGTGTTCGCGTATGACAAATGGACACTTTACACTTAAACCAGCATCAACCACATGGCTAGCACAAACACAGCTAAGTGTGTTACAAAAACTGAGCTGTTTTTCAAGGCGGCATATAATTTCAACAAAAAATAGTATTTAGCAAAGTGTCTTAAATTATTAGATATCATTCTACTCTTTTAGCCCACTATGGTTGGTAGGAAGTTTAATTTACCATACCTTATTAAAGGGTGTTCTTTATGGGTAGTACAGACTATGGTTGGAATCATAGCCACTCAAGGAACTATCTGAATGGCTCAAATGGCTCTCTGCTTGGTTAAATCTTGGAGAAACTTGTGTATGATTCTTTAAATGCCCTTTAAAAAATCACTGTTATGAGCCAAAAAAACGTTTCATTTTGGTATCATTTTAAATCCTTTTTGTTAAGAGTGCTCTGGTTACAAATACTATCTGCTAGTATTTACATTTAGAAACCTGTTTTGCATAGACTGTTCATTAGGGGTTTAAAACACTTTTCACAAAAATGACTGCAAAACAGCTCATAAAACATTGCTCACCATCTTCAATAATTGAATGTTTCCACATTTGTCTGAGAAGATGCTTTCATTAAACATGCTGCAATGTGGTGTAATGTTCCATGCTTTATGCTGATACTGGGGGCTTTTGTTGTGAATTTTAAACTGTGGACCTGAATAAAGAAATTACATGTTCTTTGGGGATGATTTCACCTGCATAATCTCTTAAGACTGTGGTATGTATTAAAGTGAACTCAAAGTGAGCCAAGATGCCTGTGGGTTTTACTGTTTCTTGATCATTTTGAACCTGAAGCTGCAGTTGTTGTGACCTAGAATGTATTGAGCACAGTGGGCACCCTATGAAGTAACGAGTCACACAGACATGCACGCACGACTATCGATCTGTGGCCTCTGAGAGTAAGGAGCACACATACACAGGTTGGAGACACCAGCTGGTTCCAGCTGAAGGTCATTAATGGAGCTTTGAACATAATGAATGAGTGAGACACTCCAGAGTGCGTCATCAATGCTGACAGCAACCTGGCGCAGAAACAACCCAATCAGCCTCCCTCCATCTGCAGGACCATGTGTTAGTTTAACACTGATGGGGCATTTCAGTGGGTCCACTACAGGTGTAATTGACAGAATTGGTAGGGTTAGTCTATCCGCCAAAGGTCAGTCACTCGATTTCCAATGTAACATGGATTGGGTCTCAAATGGCAAGTGCCTTTAGAGGAGGTGAGAGACTGTTTCATCTACATAAATCATTCTATTCTGGGTACACACGTAACTGACTCTGAATCAACAATAGTGCGACAGCCATGGGTTAAGAACTTGAAGTCCACAATGCAAAAAATACTTTCAGTGTATAAAAATGGCAGTGTTTACTTGCTGTTACGTTCATTTGCAAATTTTGTCACCCCTCTGTATATTAAACTGTATCATGAACTGTGCACTAAAAGTTCCAAAAATACAACATTTAGCTATGTTCTCTGTAGCAGATGTCTGCTTACTTTCACTTATTTTGATGTCTTGCTTGAATAGAGCCAGGGCTGCGTGTATAGTATAGATGGAAGCTAACTACTGAGGCATGTCGTTTACAAATGGCATGTTTCTGTGAGTAATGAGTTGTCAGTATTTATAATTTATAATGAAGATTATGGGGGGCAGGGGGGGTACTGGTTGGCAGGCCTTTCCACCAAGTATGAATAGAGGACACCAATTTATTCATTTGTTACCTAAATTTGAACAGATATGATAAGTGAATGTAAGTGTGTGTGAGAGCGATAGAGTGTGTGTGTGTGTGTGTGATCTTGACATGCAAAATCCTAAATGGAGGATGTAAGCTCACAATTCCGCTGCAAAATGAAGGAAGTTTCTTTAATTTCTTAATATGTGAAAAGAAGATGTACTGATATACTGGTTAAAACACATAAAGCAGTGTTCCCATTTTACCAATTATTATTATTATTATTATAATTATTGCTATTTTATTTTATTTTTTTGTTAGAATGGAAGCCTTCAGAAATTTGTGGGTAAGACTGAAGCTTGGACTGAGGGGTCAAACCATAAATGCACCTCTACACAGGGCGGGCTTTTTCAGGGCGTAGTTTACCGCTCTTTACCTGCACCATGGCCTGAGCCACTGCACTCCTCCCACCCCCAAATGTTCCTCTGGCAAGCTGCCACCTCCAGCACTGCCAGGATAGCTGTGATAGCACTCTCCACCATCGGGGCTACTCCGGCCTCACCACTCACCAGTCACAACTGAAGTACCATTTCATGACTGTCTTGCAAACGAGCTTTCGATCTTTTCCTAAGCTGTTGCTACAACTCCTCCTGGAACATCTTGTATTCAAAACTTGCTACATCCATGTTTGCAGTCGGTTCTTCTGTACTGTTTTGAGTGTGGAGCAGGATATGTGCATGAGTATAAAGGTTTATTAAAAGAAAACAAAACACTAAATAAAACTTCTGTGTGAAAATGCGAAGTGATTGCATGAAAGCTGTAAAAACAGTGTTTGGGACACACAAACTTTGGTTTTATGGGCAAAATAAGTTACTCGCGATGTTGATTCGAACCAGCGCCCTTCTGATTCTCTTCATTCAGGGGCCAGTGATGTACTCAGTGGCTTTTACCAAGTCATTTATGGTTAAGGACAGCTGAACGTGTAGCCACATTCACAGTCTCATCATTTTTAATTCCACAACATAAAGTGACAGAAGTTTTTTTTTAAACTGAGTGTGGCGTGGAACAGTTCTAAAATCTAGAGGAAACAGGACTAAGACAGAGTCCAAAACAAAAACGACAGCACATGGCACAGGCAAACTTTAATAAAGTCAGAATTAGAATCAGAAAACTTCACTGATCCTAGAGGAAATTGCTTATGTAATAACTGCAAAGACACACAGACACAGAGACAAGAACAATATAAAATATAAATATAAAAAACAAAGATCAATATGAAAATATACTTTCCTATGTACAGAAATACTTGGCGTAAATACTATACATATGTAACACAGTTGAGTGAAATCTACTAACACAAATGGTAGTTTGGAGTAAATTAGTAGAGATCAGTAGTAATATTGACATAAGTCGTGATATTACACATAAAGTCTATAGCCAAAAAGATATTGCACATAATGAAGAGATTCAGCAACCATTTAGAAAACGGCACATGATAAGTCACAGACAAGGTATGAGGAAAGAGTAAGGCAAAATGTTTTGTTGACGTCTTTTGAGAACACTCTATTCAGTCCAGGATTCAAATTACATAAGAGTCAGTATGTGCTGCCCTGATTCTCACTAACGCACTATTTAACATAATGAATGACTTTGCTTGGTTTCTGGGTCCTTTTAATTAACCGACTACGTGCCCGACTCTGATCATGTCAAGAATTTGACCCCTGGGTATACGGGTTAGATCAACTGTAAGCTAGAGCATGCTAAATATAGCATGCATAATTAAGACTAATTATGAGCAGAAAGTTTAAGTCAGGCATTTTTTTTTCAAACTGATGGTTGATTTTCAAGAAAAATGCTGCCAGTAAATGCTTTGTTTCAAAACAAAGTTAGGTTCCACAGGTCTGAAATCATTAGATCTTGAACCATTAGATCACCTGTTGAACCAAAAATGTTAAAATGGTGCCCTCAGATCTAAGCGCAGTGATTATAAAGTGCCTTTTAGTAGCTGCCCTTATTGGAGGTCATTCATTGGTGCTGGCCTTCGAAAAGAGCAGAAAACATTTTTTATGCAATTCTTCTTGAGAACATTTCCCCTCTGGGTGTTACTTCTACTGATTAAACTGCCTCACAGCAATAACTAAAAGACTTTGCAGAATCCCCTTGCAGGCTGTCACAGACATAGTAAACCTTGTTTAAACAGGCATCTGCAGAATATATATATATATATATATATATTTTTTTTTTTTTTGCAATAACAACTCAGTTATTACATTGAGTTGAGAAACATGTTCACTCTGAATTTTAAATAAATAAGTTAAAAACATCTGAGGAGCAACTCAAAGATCAGGACATGGCTAATGGTCTTCAGTCAAACTGCAAAAAGCACTTCATTGTCACAAAACCTTGGATCTCAAAACAGGTAACTTTAAAGAAGAACTGGAAATATTCTTTGTATTGTATTTAATGGAAGTTATCTGTAGTTGTTTTTGCACATGAGTTTCCCTGAGGCTGCAGGACTTAATAAAAGGATAATGATTGGTTCACATGGTTGACAGCAAAGCCATCATTTGGACATGAATTGTGTATTACTTACAATTTTAAAATGTATTGATTTATTTTCGTATTCTTTATGGATTTATGGACTCCTGTTTCATCTATGCAGTCATATCCGTATCCGTAATTCCATTAGCAAATTGGATGGATGATCCTCCTTCTGGACTGAAAACTGGCATGAAAACAACAATTTTTGTCTCTTGTCAACACAAAAAGAAATGGTTTAGAAATACTTTTATATAAATAGTTTTATGCTTTAAGCATTTTTTAACCATTTCTGAACATATGGGGACCAAAAGGCAGAAATCATGATTTTTTGATAAGTTACATGTATAACATGTCTTATTTTAAACTGTAATAAAATCAAATATATTTATTTCACTAAAGCTAGCAATTTTAATGAAGGCTTAGCTTGGTACAATCAGGTCCTGTCATATTTTGCTGGAAAGTTCAATTCCTGTAGACTTTAACTGGAATCTCCAGATGCTATTTGGAAGGTGTAGCTTCCTTTGCTTGTCTTGTTAGAAAAACGAGCCTCTTAGCTGATAGCTGGATAAAAACAGATAAGGCAGTAGTCATGATTCCTATGCGGTTCTGTGACCCACACTTAAAACTGTTTTTTCCCCTAAAATCTCTACATTCCAAACCAAAAATCTTCTGAAACACCTGCACATATTTTACATGTTCATTCCTAATCCAATTCTGAAGGATTTTGTATAAGGGTTTTTTATGTATTTCTCATAACTGAATTTATATTTGATTTTGAGCTAAATGCTTATTATTAACAACACATTTTGTTTTGTCTGTCTGTCTGCCCTGCGACGGACTTGTGACCCACCCAGGCAGTTTCTCCACCTTTCGCCCTCTGAGTGCTGGTACAGACTCCAGCCCCCTCAGGGACCCTGGTTAGGAATTAACTGTTCAAAGAATGGATAAATGGAAGCATTTGTTTACTTGAGTATACAACAAAATATTGAGATTGTGTCTTCTCAGTAAGATGCACATTTTAATTCCAGTAGCGTCCAAAAGCTAGACTTTTTTTTCAATAAGATGCAAATGTATGAGCTTGTAAGTAGATTAAATCTAATTTTCATATCTAAATATTGCAAACCTCTCAACACAAAAATATTCAAACAAAATCTGTGACTAACTGGCCAGTGATATCTGTTTTAAGAAATGCTGAACATTTTGGTGTTCTCCAGTTGACCTTTAAGCCTGGAGCTAAAAATCACATTAATGTTTCATTAGTCTTTTTTGAAATTACTGGTAAAATCTCACAAAAAACAACATATTTGCATATATCTCCACAACAATGGTGGGCTTTTTTATTCAGTGCTTTTTCTTTTTAGTGCATAGTCCAGGAGAAAATCAGCATAACCTGTATTTGACAAATAAACACTGAATCTTTTCTTGCTTGTGGGGGGCCTAAATCACTGTTTACACCACTTGTAGCTTTAAAAAGCCTTGCGTGTTCTCAGCATCACATGGAAAGTAATGTCTGTGGGCACTTTGAGTTGTTGTGGAAAAATAAAACGGTTGGTGTCAGGTTGTGGTTTTATGCGCTCTATGCCACTGCATTCTCCTCAGCTGCCTCAGAAACACATGTTTGGCCTGGAACTGCAAAAAGATCTTCATTCCAGGCCTCATCCCTGCCTCTCACAGCGTTTGAGTAATAACCCTGTTCTTTATCACTTTGTTTCAATTGCAATTAAATTAAATGTTTCTAAAATCTTTTCTCCAGGTGGTTTGTGTGTGTGTGTGTGTGTGTGTGTGTGTGTGTTCAGGGAATGCATGTTCTCACTCCAGCTGTAGTGCAGCAGAACTGGATGTTGTAGAACCTGGACGTTCTACATTTTTGGAGTGTATGCGAATGTTATCTAACAAAAGAAGAAGCATAGTGATGTGATAAGGGTATATAAGATTCCCATAGCATGTCTGTTTAATACTTCTACAATAATCTGTAATATTCTTGCCTCTCTATAATATTCCTCTATTGTCTTATAGTAGGGGTGTTACAATATACCTGTACTGAAGATATCTGTGATATTTATAAATGAAATATTGATGTACTGTGCTTATTTATTAGGCAGCGTCAAAGAAGTGAGACAGAGCCCGAGATTCAGGACAGCTAGCTGTGTTTAAGTCAATGGATAGGAAAAGAAAAGCAGACATGGTTGGTGCACGTCAGGATGAAGCCCTCACTGTAGTAAAAATCTGACATTGTGTCAGTCCTGTTGTATAGTAATCTAATGTAATCTTGTGTAGTATCTTGTGTTAGCATTGGTCTCTATATTATGGTGACCTCCTGTAGTTTGCCTGTAACTATAAGCTCTTGTTGTTGTTTATTAATGTCTGTTATAAGTCAAGTGGTATTCTCAAAGTTGGGGGGGGGCAGGGCATTAAAAATACTAAAGAGTAAATATAATTATAAGACTAAATACTTGTTTTCCTAGGATGAATTTGACTACATTTATTAACAATTCTTTTGATGGCACTGACAGAAGTTCTCCTCACTACAGATTCTTTGAGTACATCACTTCCATTGACTGTAATGGTCATGTGCTGTTATAGTTGAATTTATATTCAGTCTTTGTTGTGGGAAAGCAATAAAATGTAATTCTATTCCAAGATACTTCCTGGTCAGACCTTTTCTTTACCAATGTCACAATACTGTCTATACTGTGATACTGGTGTTGCTTTTCAGTTTTAGCAAAATATTTAGTGATATATTTACAGGCAAGGAACATTGTCACCATGATACAGTGTTGGTAAAATAGGCGCCCCTGTTGCCAAATGGATTTATTTTTCTTTTTTAGATTCTATTTTGTGCACTTTACTTGCATCCAGGACATGACAGCAACCCGCAGTGTAAGTCAATCACTGTCCACTTCTGATTAGTTTGAAAAATAAGCGATATCTAGAATACTAGAGTAATAGTCTTGATCTTGCTTTGAGAAATCCTGTGAGAAGTGTACTGCTATAGATGCTTTAAGGGTCGACCTTTTGTGGTGTTTTGTAAGCTTCTGCAACTTCTTTCCACAATCCCTCTACTCAAGTGCGCTGCACTACATAAGGTGGAGAGGAACAGGTCATGTAATGGCCTGGAAGAGAAAACGAGAGTGAGAGAGACAGTGTGTGTGAGAGAGAGGGAGAGAGTGAGGGGAATAGAGGTGCCTGATTACTTCTAATTGATGCAGCCATCTTCCCCGTCTCTCTGGAGGCATGTGTCAGCCAAGAACACACACACACACACATACACACACACACATACACACACACTAAATTTCAACATCGAGCACTTCAAAATCACACAGTTCCAACTGTTATTATCTCCTCACTCAAAAACCATATGCATGAAATGTCAATTAGAGAGTTAATGGCACGGTCAGGCTCTGTGTGTGTGTGTGTGTGTGTGTGTGTGTGTGTGCGCGGTTTGTGTTGTGTCTGGTTTTGTACCTTTTGAAACTCTCAGCTTGAGCACAGTTTTATGGGAGTGATTAATAATGAGTACATTCATTATTGCCTTCCCAGAGTTATTCACCAGCAACAGTGTGCCTTATTTGGAGACTTTTTTCCAACTCACTCCTGCTTGTATACTGCTAACTCATGCATCACTAATGAAACAGCTGCCTTTAGATTACTAATATCTTTTTCATACTTCCAATTTTGGTGTTTTTTGTTTAGAACTGACATTCACATTGATGTGAGTTGTTCCCATTAAGCAGTAATTGCAATATACATCTTTTATATTGACCTGGTGGTAGGAAAGTGGCTTTAATGGTAAAAATGTAATTAAGTGCAAATAAACGTGTGGAATAGTAATCAGATTTTATTACTGCATCATGTTTACATAAGATGTGCTGAATGCAATGATTTGGAGTGATTGCTCTAAACAGTTTATGTTATATGCATTATATTTTCCACCAACCTTTGACTGTTAAATTTGGAAAGAGACGAGGCTGGAATGCATTTGTGTTTTTGAGCTGTTCGCACAGGCTGCTGGTGTCGTGACAGTGGGTCATGGTTGACTGTGTCCATGCGCCCCCGTAACCCCTCATTTCCTCGACCATCAAACTCCAGCCCCTCTGCTGTAACTGATCCGGTCAGTGAAAAGCAGGCCTCTGCACGCTCGCTGTTTGTTTTCCCTTCACGAGACCTGAAATAGAAATAAGTGGGTGCTATTTCACTGTCCCGTCTTATCAGATGGAACCAAAGCGCTGTACTCCAGTAATCACTTCCATTCTAGGCTATTCCATGACTGTCGATATGGGAAAATAACACACACAAGCACACACACACACACACACACTATATGAATAGTGCAGCCAAAACTGCTCTGACCTGTTGAGAGATGGACTCCACCAGACATCTGAGGGTGTGCTGTGGTATCTGCACCATGGTGTTACCAGCAGATCCTTTATGAGCAGCTGGTGGTCTAGTGGTTAAGGAGTTTGACCTGTGGTCAGAAGGTTGTGGGTTCAAAACCCTGGATTGCTAGTGACATCACTTTAAACAAGGTACCGTCCTTACACGCT
The DNA here is from genome assembly GCA_037974365.1 of Hydrocynus forskahlii. Taxonomy (NCBI): domain Eukaryota; kingdom Metazoa; phylum Chordata; class Actinopteri; order Characiformes; family Alestidae; genus Hydrocynus; species Hydrocynus forskahlii. The sequence goes on from JBBPCX010078974.1 coordinate 17,788, forward strand.
GCTCCCTGGGTGCCCCTCATTGGTGGCAGCCCCCTGCTTCGCTTGGTGAATGGGTTAAATGCTGAGAAAGAAGTTCACACTGTGTGCTGTGGTGTGTTCACATGTAACTATAAGGTTTACTTTAAGTTGTGAGGTGTGGATTGCACTAGTTTGTCCAGCACATCCCACCAATACTAATTAAGATCTGGGGAAATTGGAGACCAAGACAACACTTTTGACTTTTTGTTTCAGAAGGCCCATGCAGTGTGTACTTTATGAATATGTTGCCAAGATCCACAGAGGTTATTGGTTAACTACTGATAACCAAGATGAGGCGGAGGTATGTAAAAAGATCATTTCAATGTCCTGATTATGAGAGAAATATGGTTCTGCAGAATATACATAGCCCATACAGATGGAATACAATTCCAAGTCAGAAATGTTTTTGACTTAATGTTAAACTTTACTAACAAGAACATTTCAAACAGATATGTCATGTTAAAAGTGCTTTCAAAATATTGATATATATATATATATATATATATCATACTACAATATAGCCTAAAATATATATAGCCAAGATTATTTCTAAAATTTACAAAATATACAGAGTGCAAAGACACTAAGACAGAGAAAGCCAGACAAATAAAGAGCAACAATATAACATGACAACATTAAATGTAGTCCACAAAATAGGCTATTGTACAGTTCGAATGAATACAGTATGATGAAAGATACCATATTCTAGCCGCAGAATCACTAAGTGCAAATATTCAAATACAGAGGCGGACAGCAATGAATAAAATATTGTGCAAATAACAGTAGCAGCAGGACATTGGTTGTGAAGTATATAATAAATAAATAGTATTTACAGTAGCGGTTGGGGTGAAAGTTGTTTCACTTCAGGCAGAACAGTTCAGTGTGTATAAAAATTGCGTTAGGTGAAGGAAGAAGTTCAGTTCAGGGGTGTGTTTGTGGATGAAGTGTGTGGTGTAAATGTCTGTGACAAAGTGGGTAGAGACCTTGATTGCTGTCCTGAAGTCGACAATCATCTCTTTTGTCCACATTTAGAGGCAGGTTGTTGGTTCAGCACCAGTCCGTTAATGATTGCACCTCCTCTCTGTATGCCACCTCATTGTTCCTGCTTATCAAACCCAACACAGTTGCGTCATCAGCAAACATAATGATATAGTTTGAGCTGTACATTGCTACACAGTCATGGGTCAGCAGCATAAATAGCAGAGGGTTGAGCACATGGCCCTGGGGATCCCCTGTGCTCAGTGTGATTGTACAGGATATGCTCTTCATCTTGACTGAATGAGGTCTCCCAGCACTCTCAACTTCCCAATCAGGTGTTGAGGAATGATGGTGTTGAATGCTGAACTGAAGTCTACGAACATTGTTCCTTGCTGATGTAGCCAGTCACCAATGGCATGGTTGGCTCCAGGTTTGCTGAACCACCATAGCTTGCAGCCTCCCTTGACTTGAGCCAGTCAGTGTGCTCAGAACACTGAGAGCAGTCCTGAAGAACAGAGATGGCTCCCGGGGGGCCAGGTCTTCATCTGCTTTTGAATGGGATTGGCACAGCTGATAACTGGTCTCTATGCTGGGATCAGCATAACAGAGATGTGGTCTAAGTAGCCAATGTGTGGGCAGGGCTCGAAGAGGTATGAGCCAGTTATGTTTATGTAAGCACAGTCCAGCCCTGTTCATCGCAAAGTCCACATACATACTCCCTAAATGAAATTAAGGGAGACCTCAGATTTGCATGACTGAAATCTTCTGCCATGTCTCCATACAAAAAAGCACAACAGTTGCTGTGTAGTTTGCTGGATTCAGATGTAGTCCAGTTTATTGTCCAGGGAGCAAACATTGGTGGGTAGTGTTGACTTTTAGCCTAGCATGGAACACCACCTGCTCACAGGTCTTGTCCAGCAGTCCATCATTAGGATTTTTTTGTAGATGTTGTTACTGTAGCAGAGTCTGGAAGTGATAGACATGTGTACCAGCTGTTCTGAGTTGGTGTTAAAGTATACTTTTGCATCAAAAAGTTAGACATATAGAGGACGCAGCAACTTCGCAAACCACCATCTTAGTAAGCCAGTTGTCTAACCGTCACAGTTTGGCCCTTGTTAAAGTCACTAAGATCCTCATACTTGCCTATATTTCCTGATTTCAGCCTCAACTTTAAGAACTGACTGTTCATTTGCTGCATAATATACCGAACACTTGATATGTGCCACTGTCATGAGAGGTTTTATGTTTGTCTGATGTGTATATATAGGATTCACTGTGGATATGATGAGCATCTTCAAGAACCTTGTTGTTCAGATCACCAAGGACCTTTCCAGATTGTTGTCCTGATGTCAACAATAAGACAAAGGCGAGACAGATTCTTTATCTTTTGAGACATCTTTTGTTTTAGAGTACTGAAAGACTGATCAGGGTGATGCAGGATTACATATCACTGCATGTTGTATGTGTATGTGACAAATAATGAACATCTTGATTTTGACATTGATTTTTTTATATTATTTATGAATACCTACTCACCCAGAGAGAGTGAAGCCAGTTGCTGTCTTGGACTCAATCCCCCACAAGGTATTGCACTCACGATTTTCAAATAATGAGGCCAACACATAGACGGTTAGAAGCCCTGATTCAGTCACATTTTGATTTTATTTCCGCTGGTGCTTGATGGAGTCCATGATACCATATGTTGTCCAGGGTCTTTGGAAGCTTTGGAAGAAAAACAGCCACACGTCATCACAGATTCATCATACAATGAGGTACTTTTCTGCACGGCTGTCTTTGTGTCTATGCTAAACACATCTCTGGTGTTCGCTGCCAGAAAGGTCCATTAGCTGTTAACTGACCTGGTCCCTGCTTTGTTCAGGGACCAGGTTCTATGGTCAGTTAATAAATATATATATATATATATATATATGTATATATGCACAGGCAAAATGTACAATTTGACCATGGGCACCCAAACTGTAGGTGTGCTTTGTAGTTCTACTAACAGATGGTAATCCTGTTTAATCTCTGTATATTTTCTGTATATCCTTCACTCTATGGGTATTTTTATATTTTATTCTTTTACCTTGCTCATCTTTCTTTTTAAGTGGACCTGATAACATTGGCAATGAGTGCAGATACAAGGTTGGTCCTAATACAGTGGGCAGTGGGAACATATACCCTTTTTTATATTGATGGTGTGGATTTGCAGTCCTACTGAAGATGGTTATGATAAAAGCTTCAAAAACAAGTTAAAAATGTATTCCGGGCTGGCAAAGCTAACCCGAGATCAGATCTGACAGACTGGCGTGGGTGTGGACGTCATCCTGTTTAGCCAGGTCAGTGTCCAGTGACTGATGCCATGCTTTTTAAAAATGGGGAGTATGGCAAATCAGTTGAGAAAAGATTGTACTCCACTCCATCTCTTCAATTGCTTTAAGAGAAAGAAAAAAACATTATAAGTATCAAGAGGCAGGAAAATTGATTTCCTTTTTGTTTGCATGGATATGGCGCTGAAATCAACTCTGTCTACAAATGTTCTTTTTTTCCTTTACATTTTGCACACTAAAAGATTATGATCGCTCCCCAATCTTTAAGTAAAAAGAACATTTCATGCCTCTAATTGAATGTCAAATTTCGCTCTTTATGGCTCCTCCATTTAGGCCAAGAAAGACATGTAATTAAAGTAAATACTCCTACCAGCATGCTGGTGGATCACTGAGGGTGCTGTCATTAGCCTGATGAATAGCTCTGAACTGTAGACTTTATTGCTTCACTGCTTACTCAAGGTTACAGTCGGTTTCACTGTACACTCAGTCTTTTGTATCAGAACAATGTGAAGCTGAAGGTTGGAGGATATCTTTGACTGACTGCTTTGTCTTATTAGATGTACAGTTTTGATCGACGAATCATATGTTATTTAATTTTTTTTTTTTTACCTCAGTCAGTGACTGCTGTAGGTGGATGGAGAAGACAGAATATGTCAGTGTGACAATCTGTGTTTGATAGAGTTTGGCTTTGGAAATAATGTAAGAATGCAGTGTGTTTTATGTGTGTTTTATGTTTTATGCACCCACACCCCAGGACATACTAGGGCCTCGAAGGCCAAACTTCTACAGTGGAAACTAGCTTCTAAATGTTTCATCAAAAACGGTTTGGTAAAATGCTCTAAAATTCTTGTCAGTGTGCACAGAGCAGGTAACCAGCACATGGAAGCGCATACACATGCACATGCTGATGGATCCTCAGAACACATTTCTGTATTGCTGGTTAAAATATACAGGCAGCTTGTCAGACATGCCAAGTCTGTTCGAAGGCAGACAAAGACTAGGCTCCCAGAAGCCATCTCGTCTCTTCAAGACTGCTTTGAGCACACTGACTGGCACGTGTTTAGAAAGGCTGCAAGCTATGGCAGAAGTGAGAAAGACTACCCTGCCCCCGCAATGACCAGGGGCTCTGTCTGACCATGGCTGGTGTGAGGAAAAGTCTCTCTATGGAAGACTCCCATGAGGCAGATGAAACCATGACCGTACACAGGGACCCAGCAGTTTGCGTATCATCCCAAATACTCAGCAGATCATGCCATCTTCACCACCCTTCACTGAGCCCGTACCCTCCCAAAATGGACACTTATGTGATAAGGCTGTTCATAGACTTCAGTTCAGTATTTAACACCCTCTACAACTGGATCCTGGGAGTCAGTCAGGATGGAGAGAAACATCTTCCAAGTGCGGTGGGCTTGATAAGCAAGAACAACAAGGTGGCATACAGAGGGGAGGTGTAATCTCTAAAGGACTGGTGCTGAACCAACAACCTGTCTCTAAATGTGGACAAAACAAAAGTGATGGTTGCTGACTTCAGGAAGACATGACGTGATGCAGGCATGAAATAGTATTTTTGCACCAACAAGGTGACTCAAGGTAAAATAGAAAGAAATGAAAAACTTTTGCTCTGCCTTTAAGACGGAAATACAGTACATATGTAAATGACTTGCCTTTGCTGTGCTTCATTTAAAAAGTCTTTATAACTGCTGCAGGCCAACTGTGTGCATATACATAAAAAGAGACAAAACAGCAGTGTTTCCTATAACAGGCCAGGCTCTATGCATGGTCGTGCATCACTTGGATTGGATGAGATATGGACACAGGTCAAGTTTACTTACCATTATCCAGTTTTATACTATTTCTACTATTTAATATGTTTTGGCCCCAATAAAATTATTGAATGTAAACCATTGACATAACAGTGTGATATGGTGTGCATTTTAGAGGGTAATGGAAAGACTAGCAATAGTCTTCTGGTATTTAATCACAGTAGGCTTAAAAAACAAACTTCTGACCAACAAGAGCTCCTCCTTTTTCAGCCATAAACAGGAATGACTGGAAAAAGACAAATGGCTTGTCAAGACAGTATCTGTACAGCCAGCATTATTAACACTCATCAACAGTCTTTGTTTTCTGAGGCTTGGTCTCATCATCTTTTCTCCCTCGGCTGTCAAAAACATACACTTTTTTTTTTTTTACCAAACATGACTCTAACATCTCTCTCTCTCTCTCTCTCTCTTACTCTCTCTCTCTCTCTCTCTCTCTCCTTGTATTTCCTTGTATTTCACTATTTCATCCTCCTTTCTCTTCCATTTCTGTGTATCTCTGCATGTTCCCGTTCTGTCTATCTTTCCCTCCCACTCATTTCTCATGCCAGCGTGTGTGTGTGTGTGTGTTTATTGACTGTGTGTGGAGTGGCTTTTGCTGTGTGTCCGGGTCTACAAGGAGCCACAGCACAAACTCCTGGGGTTTAATAACGCACAGCTACAGGGCTCCACGCTGAGTGCCAGGGTCAGAGGTCAGCCGCGGTTCGCTTCCTTTCATCTTCGCTCCGCTCTCATGCTACTGCTGTCGGCCATTCGAGAGATGAAGACATAACAGCAGGACAACACTAACCAGAGTTCATTTCATTACTGCGGGAAAGTGATATCAAAGCTCTCCAAATTTGTCCATTAGGAAGAAAAGTGGCACCGCTGAGCGAAAAATTGGACCCGGATTATTGGTTTTATGAGTGAAATTACTGTTTTATGAGTGACCATTACTGCTATTGGGTCTTGTCTAAGGAAAATTACTGAAATTAAACATCCTTTCACTGTAGATGATACACTAATGATACACACTGTTCACATGGCCCAGATAAGCGGTTATGTTCAACACCATCTTCTTCATGAATCTGACATGCGCAACATAGCCTTGAACTATGAACAACTTACCGTTTACAAAATAATGACTGAAAGGCCTGGGGTGAAAAGTAGAAATATCTCATTCAGGCACTCTATCCTGATCGTCTAGATGGTGGTGGGGGTTTTATTTCTTTCATGAAAGTGAAAACGTTTTGACAGTTAAACAAGAGTTAAACAACCATTATTTGGTAGGCCACACTACAGTGCAATAAAAGTATTTGTCCCCAGCTGATTTACTCTATTTGTGAATATTTGTCACATTAGATGGTATCAGACCTGCACACAAAATGTAATAACATATGAGCCAAGGATAACAAGAGGAACAGAAAACACATTTTTAAATGATTATTTTTTTAAAGGAAAAATGTTTTTAAACGTCTAAAACACCCATGTAAAAAAGTAATTATTGGAACATTTGTGTCAGCTTCGGCAAAAGCAAACTACTCCATCAATGAACCAGTTCACCATTTAGGACAATTATTTTTTCATACAAGGCTAACTGGTAGGATATTGTAATTACAGAAACTGTGTTTACTGAGGTTGCCTTTTGTTTTATATTAAACATGCAAAAGTACGAGAAATCAGAAATACATTTTCACAGGATTGTACATGCTGTTATGAACCTGTAGAGTTATTGTTCCAATTTCCTTTGAACACTTTATTTAATGATTGCAGCACTTTGTTCTGTCCATCAGTCTGACATTTTTAGTAATAAAAGGCCTGTTATTTGTGAGAGAATGGCATTGCAGAAGATGGTCATGCACGTATGGTAGGAAATGAAGCATTAGCTTAAATGTTAGCTACAGGGTTAGCTCAGCTGAAGTGACTTTTCTTGCTAAAACCTCCTTACTACACCAGAAAACCAGCTTTTTATTGCTCAGTTGCATTTCCTTGGTTCAATTCTGATAAATATGGTTTGAAGGACCCCCCCCACACACACACATGCCTAATGGCATTTGCATATTTTTGGCCAGAAAATGACAATGTTCAGCCTTGAGCAGAGCTTTTAAAAAATGCACAAAGCTCATTGGCTCTGATGCGGTTAGAGTTCAGTGCCACCTTGTGGAAAAATGCAAACATTTTGGAGTTTTTAAAAGTTTTTACAAGTTTTATTTTTATTGAAAAGCTATCTTAAACAATTTGGGGCTTCGGCAGATGTCATAATACTCGTTAAAACCTGATGAATGTGCTTGTTTGCCTCTTTGTTTTTTTCCGATGACTATGAACGATCTTTGGTGTGAACTATAAAAAACGCCTGACAGGGCAAAGTTCTGGGAAGATCTCCGTAATTTGTAGCTTTAAAGAATCCTGAGTGGCTCTCCTGAGGTTTGTTAGCTGGAGAGGAGTGAGTGATGGTTAGAGGAGCAGTGTTTTACAGCAGATTGTGTCTACAGTCTGAAGGTCTTATTTTAGATTGCTGCACCTTTGCCAGTCTCGTTCGCTCTGCGAGGGAAAGCAGAGGGAGAGGGAGAGAGAAAGAGGAGAAATGAGAGCCATTTTTGTTTTCTGTTCAAGAAAAAATTGAAGGTATTCCAGAGTAAATCTGAGCTTGCCAAAATAAGCCAAATATAACACCAAGAGAAACTAATTGTTTGATGATACTAAATTGCTCTTTCATGGAAGGTTGATTGGGCAAAATTCACCCCTTTCCATTTTCTTCTCCTCCCTATAGATTTTTTCAGCACTCTACTCCTTTTTGCTTTCTTTCTTTAGACTCCACTTATCGCTGCTCCTCCCGTCTTTTGTCCCTGTCACTAAGCATGGTGGAAGACAGATCGACTATCAGTTTTAATTGACAGCTCCTGTAGTGTTACTTGCCATAGCACATGGGATGTGTTATGCATGAGTATCACAGAGTTGCTGTGAGTACCCATAAGGCCAATTTACATATACATACACACGCACACACACACACACACACACACACACACACACACACACCTGTTGGGAAACCTCCCTGACCAGCTTAACACACAGCCTATTCCTTGTTTAGCATCAGACTGTTGTGGATCAAACCATCTATTTATCATAGCAAGGATTGCTGCTCTTTTATTCAGTAAAGACATACATATTGTAGACTATAAGTTAGACATATCTTTAGATGTTTATAAGTTGGACACAATTTTAGATGTTTTACTCAAACAGTTTAGCAGCTACATTAAGTTATTAAAGGAGACTTCGTACCTTGCAATTTCACATACACATTAATTGTGACCTCAGAAATCATGAAATGTGGGGTCACATTTTTCCTTTAATAAAAAGAACGTGATCCTACAGGCTGTTTGCATTTGCTGGTGGATTCTGCAGCACATCAGGCAAGTGTCCCACCACCCACTCGACCAAACGTGCCCACTTGGTTGCCTCTCCGACTTTCACTGTTGCAGCATTTCACATACTAGTGTCTCTGACAGACAGGGCTTTTCGCCGGACTCTTTTTTGCTGATGTTAATAGGCTCTCTGTGGGTGAACTGGACCATATTCTGTCCTCACTGAGTAAGTTGGGCATTTAGCTGAACTTACAGACTCAGTAATATTCAGGGGTTGATTTTGGGTTTAAGTAACTAGATGAGTATGTAACTAGATGATCTGTCTCGTGCTCGAGCAGGTTTGACCCATAAAGTTAATTTCATTTGGTTAGTGTAATTGCTCCATACCTATTGAGGTGGTGCTTCCAGGCATGGTTCAGTAGGGCTCAAGCATTATACACCAAGCATGGACCTTGAATATGACTGTCCCATTAATAAACATGGTGGCAAAGGGATGACTTTGGCCGTGCAGTGTTTGCTGAAAATGTAGGAAGATGAGAGTATACAGGAACACACAAGAACTTTGAGATATTTGGTAAAATTGCCAACTATTTTCCTGCTCATGGACCAAAGCACCACTAAACAAGGTGGTGACAAGCTGCGGGTTCAGTATCTGAAAGAAAGGGAGGCACTCCGTAAATCTGACAGCTCACTGGACAAAAAAGTCATGTAAAAGTGATATAGTGATGAATGTGTGCCTGGGTCCAGAATATAAAATGCAATGTGAGCGCAGGCCAGCAGGGGAAGGAGGAGGGCAAGGTACAAGGAAACCAGGCCTAGTGTGAGCACGCCCTAAATCTTTACAGCAGGAGTCAGAAGCCTATAACCTCTGAAATGAAGAGTGTGCTTCTGATCCCTCTGTTTCTTGATACGAACATAACAGGCAAATCCATTTAACAAGGTTATCAGAAGTAGGATCATTTTAGTAGGGCTAACATATGAACAAAAACTAGTTTCAAAGTGATCTATGAGATTTCTAAATTACAAACTACTGTGCACTGATGGGGAACATGTGTGGTCTCTCCATACTGTGCTCTGCACCCTGCCCCCTTCACTGACTGTCAGTGAGAGAAGACATTAATATATAGAATCAGTACTCAGTAAATGCAAAGACTGAACAAAGGTTTTATTTATTTTGCAGACTCTTTAGAGCTGTCTTTCAAAGAGCACATGGATTGTATTAAGTTAAATAGAGAAAAAGAATAAAATAGATTCATTTGCCAAGATATGTAATATGCTATAATGTTCAGTTAGAAGTACTTCTGGGTTTCCATTATAACTTTATTCTGGATGTTCTATGAGTTTCTCAGACATTTAAAATAATTTCCAGCTCTGTTCATTATTCTGGATACAGCTATAGTGCAAAAAACGGTTTCATACAAAGGAGTGTTATATTCTACTCATTTTGTGCATGTATCTACACCAGAATTGGTTTTATGTGACCGAAAACACTGATTCTGCCTTTAAAGAGAAGTATACGTACATTGTCTGATGAACCCGCCTGCCCTGCGGGCTGGAATGGTCAGCTTTTTATACAGCTCAACCCTGTTTTGCCTCTGCTTCTCAAAGGCCCTACTTATGATGCTGAGGGATTTCAGCGGCCTTCAGTTTCTGAGGACGCTCTGAGCCAAGCTCCATCAGAATGCTGTACAAGATCAGCCTCTGGAGAAACAGGCCCAAGGCAGTGTTTGTATTAGCTTTGACTTTGCTTTCATATGGATGTGTGTTCTGTTTTAGTGCCAGACAATGAAAAGAGGAAGGCAGGTCAATGTAGGTCAATGTAGGAAATGTATAGCAAAGATGATGCAGCGTTGCAACAACAGAAATTGTAAGTGGTCAACAGGGTGTGTGTGTGTGTGTGTGTGTGTGCACGTGTCTGTGTATACATCTTAAAAGTATGCATGACTTTGAAGGAGCAAAGAAAATGAAAAGCATGAAGCCACAGAATTTGCTCAAATGTTTCTTTATCTGGAGCATTTTTAACGCTATTAAAAGCATCTATTTCTGTTTCATCTACTCTTTTCGTCATTGCATTTGTTTGTAAAAAAATACCATGATCCAACAAAGACAAATAACTGAGAAGTTGAAGCCTTATCCGTATTTTACACATCTTAATATGTAGTGGGACAGAAGGCGTAGCTTGTGTTCCTTTCTGCTTGTCTGCAGCAGTGTTTCCCAACCCTGGCCCTGGAGGCCTCCCTGCTCTGCACATTTGAATGTTTTCCCTCCTCCCAACACACCTGATCCAACTAATCATTTGCATTGCGTTTATGTATTCCACTGACATTTTTAGCCACAGTAGTTAATCGTGTTACAGATGTAGGCGTGTTAGGAGTCTTGCCCAAGGACACATACTGGTGTAGAATGGTGTGCTCGCCCAGGCAGGGGATCAAGCTCCAATCTGCTGCTGCTGCTGGGATCAGTTCAACAACCACGTACTGAGTTGAGGTGGGTGTGTTAAAGCAGGGAACGCAAAATGCACAGGGCAGCACGCCTCCAGGACCAGGGCTGGCAAACACACTCCTAATAATTAAAGCATGAGAGAAATATAGTGTATGTTTAGATGCTAAATTAAATAGGACAAGCATTTTATTATGGTAAGTATAATAATTCTATAATTTTAGACAGTGTTTGACATGATGCTATGTCATACCAAAACTAGGGCAAATGCCCTGAAAACAGTTTTAATACAAACCATAATCAGAATCTCTCTCTCTCCCTCTCTCTCTCTCTCTCTCTCTCTCTCTCTCTCTCTCTCTCTCTCTCTCTCTCTCTCTCTCTCT
>JBBPCX010079006.1:0-29088 GCA_037974365.1 Hydrocynus forskahlii
AGTCGTAGAGGTTGTTGAGGAATGCACCCCCCCTCTCCCCCCCCCCCCCCGTGTTGATCAGAGATGCGATTTTAACCCATTTTCATGAAATGAATGCAGCTCTCTATACGTGGGGTTGGCTTTAAGAGCATGAGTTAGCTGAAGGCGTGTCTCGTTAAAGACAGTTTTGGGCAAATTGTAACAATGAAGTGGGTGACTCTTTTCACCTCACCATTTTCGTTTTCCCCCACATGTGCAATATGCAGAAGAAGAAGCCGTCCGTTTTCAATTGGGCTTTAATGGGTTTGATTTGATGGGTGTGGCTCTTTAGGTGTTGTGGCTGTAAAAAACTTACTAAAGCACAACACCCTGGGAGACATTATTAAGAGCTTTTAAGCTAGAGACGAAATGAAAACAGTGAAACGCTGAAGTGCCATGGCTGACATGTTTGTCTCATCTCCATATACATATATTGCACTCTACACTTGGGTCTACGGCTTCGTGTTTCTTGATAAGATACGTTAGACGAGGCACGGATAGTTCCTACACTGCACAGTTTAGGTGATTTCTTGGTTCTGACTAGGGCAGAACAATTCTGGGAGAAAGACAAATTGCCGTATTTTCTGTTTTTGGTATACATTTTTGGTATTTATAAACTTTGTCGAACTATTCCCAATTGGAACATGTCGTTACTCTAAAAACGGGCGTTATTAGAGGGCAGTATTAAGGCACCAGTACTGTGTTATGGTTTTATTATAGAAGTAAAGCCAGCGCAATTACATTTGCTACAAGTTTTACAAATTTAATATATTGAAAACACATTTGTGACCACAGGTTAGGCCTGTCACGCTTATCACCTGATCGCAATTATTTGAGCTAATCACAGCAATTTTAAAGTTTTTAGATATCATTTACAGTTTATATATGGTAATGTGCAACAAACAATGTGAAGTGGGTGTTTTGAGATGCACCATGTGTCTTATTAAAGCAACAAAACTTGCGACTGGTGCTGTAACACCTTTAGAGGGAAGCGTAAAGTAATGTAAAATGTTTGTTTACTTGAGCTCAGCTGTTGAGCTACTTAGGCACAGTCTTGAATGGTACCTTAAGCCGCTTTTGTTGACAACCGTGCAGATTTGTAGGGCAAGAAATGTGCAGAATTGTAGGTTTTCTTCTGTAAATGAGTGAATTTACTTGTCTACAGTGACTACATTGAAAGCACAGGAATCATAGCTTTACTGTAAAACAATAGACAAATGCGTCTTCCTCTTTATCATGAGGGCCAGCTATAAACAAAGCCCTCCACTGTCACAGATCCTCAATGTCAGTCTCAATTGATTTTGGGTAAGAGGCCACTGTTGAGTCCTCAGCAAAAGCCACTGAAGGGGTGCATACGGATCTCTTGTCCGCAGTCCTTGAACACCGTAGTGCAATATGGGCTGTGCGCCATTCAGGACTGGGCTTAAGTATCAACACCTGGGAAGCAGTTGTCCCCAAAGCTGATTGGGCCATTTAAGGCTTGTTCAAACCAGCTGAAGCAGAAAAACAGTCATATGGCAGTTAAATCTCAGCTAAAATTTCATGACCAGCACAGGCCTACCCTTGGTGTGATGTGATATTTTTTAGTGCTTGGTTCGAGTGGTCGCCAACTTCAGATCTACCATTACCTCTACCCCAAATCTAATGTATGGCCTCTGTATGCTAGATTTCACCTCACCAGTAGAGATCTCCAGTATCATGGTTGCTGACCACTAGCTTCAAGGTTTACTTGCAAATATTATTCATCAACATCTTGTAAAGACTGAAGTTTGTGGAAGGATATATTGTGCAGATCTAGCTCTAAAACAAACTCTCTAGATCAAGCCTACACTACATCAAGCAACAGGAGACACTTAATTGTGCAGTGTACAGAGAATCGCCTATCCCTGCTGTCAAAAAGTGCTTCTTTAGAAAACACTGGTGGTCCAGACATGGAAAGCCACCGCCGGAAAAGTCTGTTTGAAGGACGACGTTCCTGAATCTTTTTCATTTCTTTCTTTTTAGTTTGTTGGTTTTTTCGGTGGGTTGTGGAAATGAAAGGTTCCTTTGCTGCTGTTTTCTTGGCTCTCGGAGTGGAAGATGCTCTTTTTGTGCTGATCTAGGACCAGTTTAAACAATCTTAAAAGAATATTAGTGTTTAGGTTTTTTTTTTCCCAGCCTTTTTTCATCCCTACTTGCAGCGTCTGTGTCATGCCATCAATCATCGTAATCGTTTGTTTCCCTGCATTTACAAACGAACATACAATAGAAACATGTGACTATTTCTCAAAACTTTGTCACACTCCGACAATACAGCTCTTAGGTTGAGTCAGATATGGGCAAATGTCTTGCTAAATCTCTGCCTGTGACGTCTAATCCAACCTTAAAACACTGGAGGAACACAGTTAAAAGGAGGCTTTGTTACTTATAGCTTCCCATTTGCTTCTATTATAAGGATGTTTTCAGTCAACAGGTTTTATGTTCTTTTCTAAGTAGCAGGAAAGACGTGAAATTGATTGTTTATGGTGATAAGTGGCACACAGATGTGGATGATTTGGTTGAAAAACACTGGATTATTCCTTTAACCAAGGCAAAAAGCTGGAACTGACCTCAGATCAGCATTAAAGTGTATTTTATCCCTCCAAAACTGTTTTCTTGTATGTTTTTGCCTTTATATATACCGTACTGTATGTCTTCTTTATCCGATCCGCTTTGCCTTGACCTTGTGCGCTGTTGAAATTGGACTTTTAGGGCGTAGTGTTTTGTTGGGGGTTTTTTTCAGCATTATCAAATGTGATCTTAATTTACCTTGAGAAATGTTCTGATGATCCGTCTTTGTGCACCTTTTTGAAGTTCCTTGGCCAACCAAAAGCCGACGTCAACAATTGAAGCTTTAAAGTAATCTTCTTTTCTTTTTATTGTACTTTTTGTTTGTTTGTTTGTTTGGGGTTTTTTTGGAAGAAGAAAAGAAAAACTGGCATATAGTGTCATAAACGCTTTAGTTTCCTTACTTGGTTTTTGATGCCGATTGTTGTAACGTCTTCTCTGTGTGTTGGCAAAACAAACAAAAAAGTAAAAAAAATATATAAATACAAATCCCATTTCTGTTGTTTGTCAGACATCTATGCTGAAAGCAGAAGAATTGTGACTTCTTTTTAAGTATAGGGCTGAACCAATCAGGTTAATTTCCTTGAACTGTGTGAATTGAGCACTAGTGGACAGTGTGCTGAGAATGTGAAGGCCTGTATTCATAAATATTAGAGCTGATCTAGAGTCAGCTTCTGTCTTGCATGCTTATGGTTACAGACATAAGCCTGAAACCCACCCACCTCCGTCCCCTGAGGAGGTTTTTGTGAATACAGTGCTTGAATTCAGGCTGATGATAATGCTGGGTTTGGATGAGGCTACGTTTAGAACAGCTGGTTAATGAAGAAATGGCTTTTCTGGGGCTTTTTCACATTCTGTGTCCTTTAAGCAAGAGAAAATGACGGACGGAGTTGCGTAAGAAAGAATGACATTGTGTATAAACGCTGCCTGAACATTTGTAGGATGTGTAAATTACTTTTGACCGACAGTCATATAAAGTTGAATATGTTTCGAAATGTAGCTCTAGCCTTTTTTTTTTTTTCTTCAATGCAAAATTGCAAAATAGTGATTCAATGAACTCAATGTGAAGTACAATCATCCTTCGTGACTTTGTGTTTTTCCTCTCATCTGAATATTGACATGGTTTGTTTTGGTGCCACTTGGCTGCAGTTCTGTTCAGTGCTGAATTTGGCCGGCGTTCCTCGGAGTGTCCGATGTGGGTTTGCATTTGTGTGCACTTTTGTACACGTGTGACGTTGGCACCGCTTTTAGGACTATTACAGACACCACAATAAAAAGCAAATAAATAAATGAGTACATAACTGCCAAACTCTTGCCCAGGTTGATAATTGCCAAGATATGTGTGTGTGTGTTTGTGTGTGTTACAAATGTACTGCTTTATTTCAGTTCCAAATAATTTCAGATCTGTTCTCGTACACTAGCTTGCAAAATTACTTTTCTAATACTTCGTCATGCCTCCCCTTGTCTTTAAGGAGATTTTCCATTAGCACAAGGGACCGTGCCATATTGCATATATGCCCGAGCTGCTCAACAACAGGGCTACGAAAGGGCTGCACTGCGTTTCTGCTACTGATTGGTCAAAATGTTGTCATCACAACAGACGTGCATGAAAAGTGGCCATTTTTTACGTTCGCTAACAACTGGAAAGTTGATGAAGTACAAGCACGACTGTCCGTTTGAGCTGAAGATACATTTCAGTGTTAGTTTTCTATCACACCAACAAATTTATCTTTAACGCTGTGAGAAACATGAAGGTGATCCAGGACGTCACTAACAAGTTCTCTGGGTCCAGTTCTCATCACACGGATAAAGAACGCAGAGAAAACATTAAAAACTTAAACAAGACTATAAATAATAAAAGATCACGATAACAAAAGCAGCTCTGACAGAAAAACACTTTCCACAACATGAAAAGAGGACACTGTTTATTTACAAGACATTTTGACCAATCAGAAGGCAGTGATGCAGTCAGCTCGGCTGCGGCCCGCTTTCAGCCCTGCCGTCCGGTGCAAGTCACTTTATTTGTAATGGATAAACGTTTGTTTGCCGTATTGCGCGGTTCCTTGTGCCAGCGGAAAGACAGCATAAGATGGATCACTGGTGTACTTTGACAGACAGGCAAAATCACTAGACCTCAGTCCCACCTCTCCGTGTGGAAAAGCTGGTGGAATCCCAAAAATAGGTCCTTATAAACTCCACATATAATGTAAGATGAGGAGGAGGAGTGCGGTGTGTTAGTGAGGACCAGTTTCTTTTCCCAACTCCAACATTCCACCTGATCCCACCAATAAACTCTTAAATCATGAAACATTAAGCTCTTTTTAAGGCATTTAGGTTTTTTTTCTTTTGTCAGGCTTTAGTCATTTATATATTTAACTGTAAACACTAATAAGTAGATTTCGTATTTGTATTCTATTTTAATGTATCTGGTTAATGTAGCAGGTTATCAGAATGAACTAGACAGCTTGGTTGCTATAAAGCCTGTGTATGGAGACCCAAACAGTGGTTTTATGACCAAAAAACCAGTTTGTGTTAAAAAAAAGAAACTCTGCTCACAGCGACCTCTTCAGATTCTCTTTATTCAGTGCTACGTTTTACGACGGAGCCACAGAGGGGGGCATAAAACCAAAGTGGGCATCTGGTGGCCTTGTGGTTAGGGTGTTGTCCCTGCAATCAGATGGTTGTGGGTTTGAGTCCCAACCCTGCTAGTGTCATCAGTGAGGTTCCCTTGAATTAGGTTTTCACTCCCTCCAGGAAATACGCGACACCTTGGTTCTTCGGTTACTGATGGATTTATTCTTTTGCAAACTTTCGCCATTTAAACCACCTCAACAATCCACTTTCCTCGACAAATACAGTTAACATCCACTTTCCTTATTTCCACCCCTATATCCACAGTTGAACAACGAACAGAACAGACATTCACTGTACATACGCTTAAGAACTTAAACTAGGAATACAGCAACAAACCAAACATGAATAAACTCAAACACCTCGCTGGCTGCACACAACCGAGAGTGAATGAGTTCGCTTTAATGAAATTATAAGTGCTCTTGAAAAGATAAGTTTCACTGAAAAGTGTAAAGTGCTTGCTGCTTAGTCCTTGTGACTTGAACATGCTTTTTTTTGCCCAAAAAAAGAAGGCGTGCAAATGCAAAAACATTCCTTAATGTAAATAAACCAAATTAAACTTATGTGAACAATGTAAACAAATGACATAAACTGAAACACAAACGACAAATCATATTTGTGACAGTTGCAAAGGTACTGTTCACACTGTGTGTTCAGGCATGACTATATAACTCACTGTCTATCACCAAGCCATTTATGGTCAAGGATGGCTGAAAACGGGTGGAGCGAACCCCTCTCGCCCAAAAACGGGTGAAAAAAGTGCACAGGCTGATTATTTTCAATTAAACCACAACAAACAGTGACACACACCTTTTTTATAACTGACATGAGCTTTAGTGTCTTGAAGTCTGTTTATGAGTCTGTGTTTAGCTCCTCAGGACTGAAGCATCGCTCTATACTTTCTCCCTTTCTGGCAGCCGTGATGTCAAGACTCTCTCTGCAAACGTAACAGAGGCGCCTCGGCCACAAAAATAGAATTTTTAAACTATCAGTTCTCGACCGCTAATCATCCAATCGAAATCTGAATACACACACACACACACACTATACCAGATATTAATGGACATTTTGGCAGCAGAACCATGCCAGTATTTCAAAAACCGTAGGAGGAGAAGATGTGCCAAATTACAGCTAGAAAACAGAATAATAATAATAAAACATTTACGAATAATAGTGCGATTACTTCCGCAATCACACTAATAATGACTTATAGAACCAGCCCAATTATTTGGTCAAAAATAAACTCTTTAAATGTTCAGGGCCGGCACGTGTGAACACATGAATTAGTAATGGCCCAGAGTGCCGCTTGAAAAATGAGGAACTGAATCTCAGATTACATAATCTTACATAAAGGTACTACAGATAGGTCTTAAATAATCAAAATAAATCTAGGCTGAAAAAGTGAGTCCCCTCACAGTGGTTTGAAATGCTGGACCACTTTCATTCACATTAAAGTCAGTGCAACAGAGCTGCACCCTCGGAATAAACATGGTCATTCTCTACACTCCTGAGAGGCAAGGGTGCAGAACCCAGGCCAACATCGTGCGGTCTCCACAGAGAGCTGCCAAAGGGTGAGGGAGCGGCCATGAAACGCTGATCTACTTTTCTCTTCTTCTTTCAACTTCTTCATCAAATACACAGCGAGTTCCACCCAGGTATGCACTCACTTTTAATTTTCATTTCTGAATCTTACAGGAGGGGCCCGTCTGAATAAGTTAAAATGGAAGATGAAGATTGGGCTAGACTAAAGATATTTTCTCTATTTATTCCAAACAGACATTACAGTTTAATCCGACAAAAACTGGACTAAATATATCCCAACACTGGCTTTTCTTTAAATATAACCACTCATTTATTTAGGCAATCAAATGAGTCGTATGTTGTCTATACTGGTAAAACTATGATGTTTCAGTCATGTAAAAATGGACTAATGACATTGTGCAAATATTTACTTTTTTTTTTTTGTTTACTTCAGATTTCTGTGCAGTATTGACAAGACCATCTTCTACTACGACAGTGGTGTGGAGTCTAAAATGCCCAGGCCAGACTGGCCCAACAGCGCGGCAGGACAGCGGCACTGGAGTCACATTGTCCTCTGGACAGACCGAAACAGACATTTTCTTAAACTGGGGTTTGAGTCAGCTGTGAGGCAGCTTAACAAGACAGGTACTGCCTTCTTTACCTCTGTGGACACTTAGTGGTCCTAACTCTGTTAGCCGTAGACGGCCTGTCTGTCAATAATCTTGTTCATGAAGGCCCTCCCTTGTTATTTATCCCCATAAAGACTCTCTTTTCTTTCTCTCCGGGAGGACGGGTTCCCCTTTTTTGAGTCTTGGTTCCTCCCAAGGTTTCTTCCTCCGGCTGAGGGAGTTTTTCCTCGCCTCTGTCACCTTTGGCTCACTAGGGTCTCGGACCTGGATTCTGTAAAGCCGCTTTGTGACAACTTAGTTGTAAAAAACGCTACATAAATAAAATTGAACTGAATTTCAGTCTGTTCTGGGAATGACACGCATCACTTTAATATCCAGTACAGACATATTTTATATTTTTTCTTGTGCGAAATGCGATACAAGCTAAATTTGTGTGTCTTGTCTGGACACTTGGATGTATTTCTTTTTCATTCATTTCATTCATTAACTAGAATAATTGAATATCAAAATCAGCCAAAATGCAAATTTTTAAAATTTGTTCATTGCTAAAAGCATGAGTTATTATTAGGTAAGGGACAATAGTCCTGAATAAATCCTGACAGGACAAACTTTAGCCCAAGCAGAAGGGTCTTGAATCGTCCCGACGAGATTTATTTATAATCCCACTTATTAAATGGTTATTTGCTAAAATGATAAGGGAACCTTTGCACAGTATTTTATTGCAATTATTCTGTTGTCGGTTTGTTGCTTCTGCTGAGAAAAATAGTCCTAGCAACTAGAATTCATAGTAAATAAAGGAGGAAGGTGTTGGAGTTTCAGTTCTACTACTGTTACGATCTTTAATCACAGATTTAAAAAAAAACAGTTGCGGGACATAAATGCTGAACTCTCTAGAAGGTCATATTTAGTTTGTTTTATTTTAGCTTAGAAGGCACTAAAGCTCACAGTGCAATAACTCTGATCAGATGACTTCTGGACTGATGCATTCTCTACTTAATGTTTGTTAAACTGGGCAGCAACAGCTCAAGCTTGGTCCAGCAGGTCATCTTTTGTTTGTCCTTCAAGGATTTTAATATGAAGGTAATGGATAATGAGGCCATAGGCTAGAAGTCT
Organism: Hydrocynus forskahlii; assembly: GCA_037974365.1. Lineage (NCBI taxonomy): Eukaryota > Metazoa > Chordata > Actinopteri > Characiformes > Alestidae > Hydrocynus > Hydrocynus forskahlii. The sequence continues at coordinate 8,499 of JBBPCX010079006.1, forward strand.
CTATAAATATTAAGAATTAATGTCATATGGAGGAATGTCACATGGTCCTTGAATGCTGTGTAAGTTTCAGATGTCTGTGCTTAATGCAGAGCTGCCATAGGTAAAGCTAAACTGAGAAAGTGAATGTACACCTTTAGCTTGGTGCTAACACAGTGTCATGATAAACATAATATTAGTTAAACATATTATATCATAAACATACTAGTTATAGTCTCCAAATGAAGTGAACATTAAAATTCAATCTCAATGTATTTAAAATATTTGAAAACAAATTACTAACAAATTGTTTTATTAATTGGCATTTTGAATCCTGTTTTAGCAGGTCTTAGCATGTGGGCTACACCTGCTTAAGAAATACACTACCAGTCAAAAGCTCCTGTATGCAACAGGTTTGTAGCACTTATCCATTTATTTCATAAACTGAAGATTTTTATTATTGGAAAGTTGAGTGAACAACTCTAAATGAAAATCTGTCCAATAAACCCAGTTTCCTTTCTAAGATGAGAGAATCTGTAACAGTGCAGGTCCGACTCCTATTAACTGGTTGTTGGTGATGCAGAGTCAAATTCTAGACCGTCCTTTAACTTTACTACACTGAAACTGTTTTAACCCTTAATAGCTCCTTAAATATCTAACACCCGCCTGGTGATCCACAATATCATTACAATTATATTAGGTGGCTTTTCAGAGGTCAGTTGTGATGAATGAAAAATACACTTATTGGCTAATAAAGTAACTCAAACAGTGAAAATACAGTAAATGTATGAGTGTATTTTTAGTAAATATTAATTGAGTAACATGCAAATGGAGAAAATCTCAGTGCGTTCATAAACTGATCGTGTAAATGCCAGAATTATTCTTTAACGTTCTAAATATGTATTTGAGTTAGTATAAACGGGGCCACTTTACTTTATAAAACCAGTTAAACTTCACGTTGTTTCATGAGCTGATAGTTAAACTAACTGTCTATAAAGCATGTTAACCAACATATTAACACTGAAATCATCCTCTCTGTCCTGGGTTCTAACACTTTAGGTTCCTTATCAGGCCAGTGGCTGCTGTTACCTCTATCCGAACGGAACCTACAGGACATCAGTGACACACACATTCAACAGAAAGGACTTCATCAGCTTCGATGTTGACAGAAAGACGTTCGTCGCTGCAGTTCATCAGGCAGTCCTTTATAAGCATCTGAGAGACAGAGATGAAGTCGATCTACATATCTTAACAGACGTTTACAACACAGTGTGTCTGGAGCGCTTTAATATCTTCAAGCACGCTCCTGGTGTTCGCATCAGAAAAGGTGAGTTCTTTCTCCTGGATGTACTCTGATATGCTGAGTATATACTCAGTATACATACAGATATACTCAGTTCCCTCAATAACTATGAATCAATTTTACTTTACAAGCTGTAGTGGTTCACTGCAGTTAGCTTAACAGACCGTTACACTGATTTTACTTTTCACTTTTGTCATCAAAATTCACGTAATCAATTATATATAGTTTAGTTCAATGGTGTGAAACAAAGAATATCGCTATCAGGCTGGGGGTTATTTGAGACCCAGGGCACAATAGTCGTTACTTTCTCTACTTTACTATTCTTGTGAATGTATGTTTTTTATGCCATTCTTAAGATAATGCTTGATTGTTTCTTAAACATTTCCTAAACTAGTTTTATGTTATGTCGTTACACACGTTACACATTAGGCTACATCAGAGGTGGTCAGCTCCAGCCCTGGAGGGAAGGTGTCCCGCACAGTCTGCTGATTTTCCAAGCTGAAACACACCTGGTACTACTCACATGATGAGTGTGTAAAAGAAGAGGAACTACTAAACTGTACTGGACCTCCAGCACCGAAGCTGGGCACCCTGGGTCTATGTCATGTCTTGTTATTGCCTCCATATAGTGCATGCATGTGCACGTATGTATGTGTATGTTGCTACTGGCTGCTGTAATCTGATATCTGGCATAAGTTCAAACATCAAAACTGAAGAAACCGATGATGTTAACAAATCAGCAAAACAAAATTGACTTTTTGCTACAAAAGATGAACTATTTTCTAGTTCCAGAAGTCAGGGTCTTAGAGAAGAAGAAGTCTGGCTCCGTTAAAGTCACGTGTCATTCTTCAGTGATCATTATGATATTTGCACAGTCTGGTCTGTTCTATGGTGCAGATCAATACATTTAAATTCTAGCGTTTTTATACTCTCATGAGAAATAATTGTATGAAACTGATGGTTTTCATACTTATTATTAATAGTTGCTTGTTACTAAGCTCGTTTGAGTTTCCTTACAGTATCTTTTCTCCTGTGTTATGCTTTTCTGCGACTTGGACTGGTTACAGCACAGCAAACGCTCAGTCATCTTTCAGCCTTCTTCTGTTTTAGCTTACCTTTACCTCATCATACATTTCGCCTGGCGTTACATGTAACATAGAAGGGTGAGAAAATTTTATGGCTGTGGATCAGTTTCCTAGACAAGGATTTATCCAAACACTTTTCTGTTTCTGCTATTGTAAAGGAACATCATTTTTTTCCTTGTCATGGGTGAAGTTAGCAGAGTGAGCTTCACACTGAAGTAAAGTAAAGTAGCCAGTTATAGTCACGCGTGAACACACCACAGCACACAGTGTGAACAGCGTGAAATTCTTTCTCTGCATGCCTCCAGCGAGGGGCGCCCGGGGAGCAGGGGCAGTACCTTGCTCAAGGGTACCTTAGTTATGACACTAGCAGTTGGGATTCGAACCCACAACAATCTGATTGCAGGGTAATTCCCTGACCACGAGGTCACCAGCTGAATAAAAGTAAGTATCTGTACTTTAGGTTCATACTTGGAAGACAAAATGTGGGTGGCGGTGGAGGCCTAGTGGGTAGGATACCTGCCTCTGGAACAAAAGGTCAACGGGTTCAAATCCTACCTTCAGCAGACCTCCACTGGGTTCCTGAGCAAGAACCTCAACCTCAAGTTGCTCCAGGGAGACTGCCCCCTGTAGTTAGGGAATGGAAGTCGCTTTGGATAAAAGCGTCTGATAAATGTTGTGTGTATTTGCTTTGGGGTAAAACACTAAATGTGCTCAAGACGAGGCCAGTTTAGTTGCATAGCACATTACCATACACTGAGATCATTTAATGTGCTTTACGGAGATAAAAGAAGCATAAAAACATAAGTAAGCAATAAAAGTAACCATAATATTAATTTAGAAAAGGATTTAATATAGAAGGAGGATTTAAGATATTATATATAATATTATATTATAATATAATAAGATATAATATAAACAAATGTAAATAAAGCAGTATAAAATAAGACAGATAAAAGTGCATAAAGATTAAACTGGCGATATTTGCGGCAGATATGATCTTCATGTTTCCAGCAGGGGACAGTATAATGACTACATGCCATTGTACCGCTTCAGTACTCATCTGGGCACCACTATCTGACCAACTCCAGGCAATCTAAGGCATAACTGCAGTTTATGAAGAGGGAACTCATCACATAGTCAGCAGCGAAGTCACAGTTTGCTGAGTAGACTTACTGTCTGTCTGAGAGCCAGAACAATATTTTCACATGTTTGATATTTTATGTAATATTGCTTCTATAGATACATCTACAGTATTTCTTCAACAGTCAGAATGAATGTAACAAGTCAGTGTAAAGTATCCCAATCCCGGTTGTTCATTTAATTTATACCTTTTTGTTTTAAGGATAACAACACATACCACATAACACATACAAAGTCAAGAATTTCTTAGTTGTAGTAACCTGCATTGTGCAACATGCATTGTCCCTTTTTCACCATGTCTTCACGTGATCTTTAAGGTATAACTGTTCAGGAGATGCAGCACGGGCTGGAAAAAGAGTGAGGAAAACATGTTTTCTATACTAGTATTTTAGTCAGTTTCCTGTTCATATTCATTTTATATTTTGATGCGACGCTATAATTCTTATTTTACTATTTTCTAAGATTTATTACCATTCAAAGTATTTCTGAACATAGTTTTTATTTCATTTTTATTTTGTTTAGACTTCATATTTTACAATGTTTTTGTCTCTGTGTTTTGAACAATTTCCTCCAGGATCAGTAACATATTCCGTTCCTGATTCTGATTTATATTCTGATATATATACATTACACATTATATGCTGGAATAAAAAAGTTTCTTCCCCAAACTGGGTCCACAAAGTTGGAAGCATGGTGTCGTCCAGAATGTCTTGTTCTGCTGAAGCATTAAGATTGTCCTTCACTGGAAGTAAGGGGTCTAGCGCAAACCCTGGAAGACAGGTGTGTCCCAATACTTTTTTCTATATATTCTGTTAGTATATATACATAAATATATATATATATAGTATTTTATCACAATATGTGAATAAACTGAACATCTGGAAGGGATATACACAGGGTCTTCAGAGGTAGCATGTGAGAAAGTGTGGTGTACAAGCTTCTTCATCCTACCAAGAATTTCATTACTGATAATGGTGTTCCACAGTTTTCTGTGTATCACAATAAACCTGAAACTGGAAACAGTTTCTCTTCTTTGTGTAGCGTTTGAAGGGTGCTGTTAAACAGGTATGGACGTGTATAAGATGCATTTAGAAAGCTGAAAAGTAGATATTTTACCCCAGGCTTGGCTTGTCAGACTTTGGCTCCCGCCCACAGAGAGAATGACGCTCCCCCAACACACACACACACACACACACACACACAGGCCACGACCACCTCAACGTCACACACACAGCAGAGGAGGAAGAGGAGATCCAGAACGATGCAGATGTAAATACAGTTACAATGAAAACCGGTTTTATGTTTTTTATTTTACATCTTTTTTACAAAGAGCACCGTTCGTCATTTCCAGGTATGAATTTTACTTTCACTTTCGCTTTTAGAGTCTTTCGGTGTCGTTTTTCTGTTTCTCTTGACCAACCTCTGCACCTTCCCAGCAACATGAGGTTGGTTTGCTTGCCAGTCTGAAAATAAGCTCAAGCCTAGACTCAGGAATTTCATAAAGACTCACTATTGACCATTCAGTTCAGTCCAGGTCAGGGCTTTAAAAAGTTTTTCTTCTTATCCTAATATTGATTTCATACAAAAAATAATTTACTCAAATTCTAAAACAAATTCGAAGATCAGTAACTGCTTCTAGAAATAGAGCTGGTTTTAACATGCGCCACCAGGCCACATCATTTCCTCTTGAGGAAATTCCCAGCACCGTTTTAAGTTCCGTTATGTTCTTAAGTTACAGTTCCATTTCTGCATTAGCTCAAGTGAGGTTTCTTAGATGACCCATCAGAGGGACAAAGGGTTAGGTGAAGGTAAATGTCCACATCAGCAGCAAAACTTACACAGAAATCATTAAGACTGTTGTAAAAAGGGAATGATACATTGATTCTCAGTCTAAAGAGGCTGAGGGATAATTAGGACGGTTGTTGAAAAAGTGAAACAGTTTGGTTTTTGCAGATTCCTTAATGTGTTCAAGTGGTATATTTCTAAAGGTGTCCTACACATCTCTGCTTACCTGCATACCTCTTATTGATACAAGTTGTATAAGACAATTAAACGCCAAGTCTGTTAAGTTAACAGATGCCCACACTGGCTCAGATAAAGATAGATTTGGTTTAAAGTATTAAAATACTTTATATAACAGCACTTACAGTTAATTACATTAATTGCACATGATAAATAGAAAGGTTGCAAGGGAAGAATGCGGAAAAGTAACATGTCAAAAATGGGTGCATCTTCAGGGATTTTACCAATTAGGAGTGTCTAGATATACACTATATGGACAAAAGTATCAGGACACCTGACCATTACACCAACAGGGACTTTAAAGACTTTGCACTCAAATCTATAGACTTTAATATGGAGTTGGTCCCACTTTGCAGCTATGACAGCTTCCACTCTTCATGGAAGGCTTTTCACAGAGTTTTGGAATTTCTGTGGGAATTTGTGTCCATTCATTCTGTAGAGCATTTATGAGGTCAGACACTGATGTTGGACAAGAAGGTCTGGCTCGCAATCTCTGTTCCAGTTCATCCCAAAGGTGCTGGATGGGGTTGAGGTCAGGACTCTGTGTGGACCAGTCAAGTTCTTCTACACTGAACTCCTCCAGCCACGTCTTTATGGAGCTCGCTTAGACATGGTTGGAAGATAATATCTTGTTTTAAATGCAGAAAATGTTGTTGGTTCAGTAGAGAAATGTGAAGAAGGCTGGTGTGCTGTAGCATGTTGGTGTAATGTGACACAGTGCAATCTACATTTTTTGGTAATCACAGCTGTAGGACCTAGAAGAGCCTGGAGTTATAGAGTTTATTAATCCGTCTGCAGGAAAAGATTGAATACTCAACAACATAAATATTTCATTTTTTTTAGAAGTTTTACTTTGCACACTAACACAAGTTTTTTTCTTTTGCAGATCCAGATTCTTTATGTGTGCATGTGATTGTGTCCCATGGTTTCAACCTCCCAAATTACACACAGAGAACGACTCTAAATGACGTGACAATCTTCTACCATGACAGTGTCCTGAACTCTAAAATGCCCTGTCCTGACTGGATCACCAGTAAAACAGGACAAGAACACTGGATCACTATGCAGGTCTGGGCAGACCACAACATAGAGGTTTTCACTCTTGGATTTGAATCCGCTGTTCATCACTTTAACCTGACTGGTACTGAGCTATTTTCCTTTTGCATTGTGTTTATTTCTTTAAAGTGTATTAATGAGTGTATTGCCTGTTTACAGCATTTCTAAATGCATAGTTATACACGCAGGCATTAAATACAAGGCATCTGGTTCTATTGGTCATCACTGTGAACTATACTGGCCCTTTAAATAGCTCTAGAATTTTGTGTTTCATATCAGGCCAGTCTGAATGACTTTGTTTGCATCTTTACATCTGAAAAATCAACAGAAATCCACTTAGTAGATAGATAACAATACACATACCATTAAATAATTCCCAACCTTACAGATACAGCAGGTACAGATAAACATATGATACAGAACACATCAACACTAAAATTGCATTTCTTCATGTTTTCATCCTTTTCAGGCTCCTTGTCTGACCAGAACATTTACCAGGGCATTGGCTGCTGTCACCTCTATCCAAACGGAACCTATAAATCATCGCTAACACACTCTTTCAATGGAAAAGACTTTCTAAGCCTTGATATTGAAAGAAAGACATACGTTGCAGCAGTTCCTCAAGCAGTTGTTTACAAACATCAGAGAAACAGTGATATGGCAGTTCCTGATATTTTGTCATATTACTATAGAATACGATGTCTGGAGCGACTGAACATAATGAGGGATGCTCCAGGTGTCCGTCTCAGAAAAGGTCAGAAATGTGTGTGTATTAAGTTAGTTATTGATATCATCAGCTCTCTGATTTTTTATTTTAACAAAATTCCTTCAGCTAAGAAGAAAAAAAATGCAAATGCAAAGCATTTTTTTATTTTCAAGAACATTTTTACATACTTCGGTAGTTGCACTAATACACTGCACCTACCGTATAATGTGTTGTACTTATGGCTGGGTGATAAATCTCAATACGGGATTGTGATACAAGTGTATACGACTATGTATGTCTAATTTTTATGTCTAGTTTTTATAAATGTAAAAACATTTATAATTTTTTCATTAAAATTTTATTTGAAACTGTTTTGCAGTTCCAGAAGTAAGAATTTTTAAGAAGAAGACGGCTGGCTCCACTAAAGTCACGTGTCATGTGACGGGGTTTTATCCCCGGACGGTTCAGGTGCACTGGCTCGGTCCAGACCTGCAGCTTGTTGATGAAGGGGTCACTGTGCTGCCCAACGAGGACGGCACGTACCAGACCAGAAGGAGTGTGATAGTTCCAGAGGAGGATGTAGGAGAACACACCTACAGCTGTGTAGTGCAGCATAGCAGCGTGACAGGAAACATCTCCAGAGTCTGGGGTACGATTACTTCTGCACATCTAATCTGTTATTTTAGCTACAATATTACAGATTTAAAAACACACACATTTTTAAATGAAAATCACCAATGTCTAGAGACCAGTGTATACCACCACAATTTACGAGCAAGAAACTTCATGATAACGATAATATTCTTTGTTTAGTTTGGGAAAAGTGGCATCTGTTCCATTGTTTTGTTGAAGTTCAGAAACATCTGTTAACTTTACTATTTTATGACAGTAGCCCATTTTAGCACTAATTGACCATAAAAATATATATTTCCTGCAGTTGTGGAGGAACGCAACAGGATTGGTGTTTGGACTTCTCTTTCCTTCATTTGCTTGATGGTCACCGGATTTGGTTTGTGGAGGTGCTGCAGATCTAAAGGTAACTGAATTTTACAGTAAATGTGTTATTTTGCAACCAGTTGTTTTTGTTTACCTGATTTTATTTGCTGCATTTTCCATCACAGTATTTTACTGTAGTTGTACTTCATTACTATACTTTTATTGTTCTGGTAATTAAATGCTTAGACTCAAATACAGTTCCAAGAGAGTAAAAACATGCCCACACCTTGCGTTCCTTACATTTTCATTTCAAGACCTTCAGCGTACTTGTTACGAATACCAAAAGCCTTGAGACATTAAACAATTAAATTCTTATGATTCAGAACTCGACTAGTTCATTTTGGGGCGAGGCTCAGAACAGCCCATTATTTAACACTCCATCTAACATGATAAATGCACGGCAAGATTGTACTTGTGTTTAAGCGGACTCAAAGTTTATGAGAATTTAAGAAAGTGTTGAAAAGATTTTATTAAGGCAGACTTGCCAGTCTGAGAAATTTAGAGTAGGGCTGTTATATAAGTAATCACACAATTCCAAGATTATATTCATGATAAATTTAGTAAACATAAACATGCAGTTTATAATAGCAAACTTATGATTTTACATCATGTGAAATCTGTAACTACAAACATACTGTAAGTGTATTAGTGAGATCCTACTGTTGTGGGTTTCCTCACTTTTAGTGATGCTCACAAAAGTGCTAATAGCTCCTCCTTGTGGAGAGTGTTCAGGTTACTGCACACGGCTTTGTAATGACATGCAGAAAGATGTATATCATTAAAACAGTAGAGTGATCTCTGAGTCATTAATTCATTTATTGACAGCATAGTTTGTGTTCATTCATTATTATAAGGTAATCGTAGCAACCTTGGCAACCACAGTAGCCACACTTTAAAGTACTCTGTTATTTGTTTTCTTCAGATATATTACATTAATTCTAAATGTGCTCATCTACAAAGCTTTAACATTTCAGCTCCCAGGACTGAACTGTATTTTAACACTGTCTCACTACACTCTTGCTCTCTTCACAGTCTCACCCCCATCTCGTCCTGTAGATCCTGTGAGCTAAACTGATCATCTTAAGGAAAACACCACTGCAGTTTACTGTGGTTGCAAATCCATATGATGGCTGGAGTGCACTGGAAACTACAAATACCTTAATACCTTTACTGAAAACTTGAACTTTTTATAAGTATTTATAATATTAAGACCTTTATATTTAAGCATTCCCTTTTCATTAAGTATTTAAAGCTTTGTATTTCCAGTATTTCATGAAACTGACTATACATACGCAACTCTGGAAAAAATAAGAGACCACTGCAATTTATTTTTAAATCAGCATCTCTATGAGTTTGACAACCGTTCCATGCCAGTGTCTGTTAAATTCCTACACAAGCACCTCATTCTGCTTTATGAGGTACTGATTAGGTGATCATCTGAATCAGATCTTATTTAATGAGGAAAAATATAAAAACACTGCTGTAATCGACACTCTCCTCTCACAATGAGACCAGTTGTAAGGCAAAACACTACTAGAAGTTCGTCAAAGATAAGTATTGCCATTTTGTTTAAGAGTGAACAAGAGATTTGTTTTCTTTGAATAATTCAAGTTCTTTAAACACTGCATCTGTCACACCCCTGATGCCACCAGCGGTCAAAGTCACCGGAGGTCTGGAGGTGTCCTATCACGCCCCCTGTCCACGTGGAGGTTTGTTTTGGTTTGGGGCCTTGCTAGGCAGTGCAGCTGTGTTAGACTGATGGTGTCTTCACGTCCTACGGGAATTATGGTAAATATCAGAAACCGACTCGCGTCGTAATTTCCACTGGGGAATTGGGAGAAATTTTTGATACACGAGTTGCCGAGATGAGATCAACTTTGACCTTTTAAACATGGCGGAGAGTGAAGAAAAAATCATGATTGCTAAGCATTGCACCCTTATAAATGTTTTTTTTTTTTTTTTTTTTTTTTGCTGTTTGCGAATAGCCTATACAACGTTGTGACATACAACATTTTAATGACATCTGGGTTTACACGTAATGTCATTTTTAAACATACCGTTATTGTTTGGTTTTACCTACCCTATGCCAGCAGCAGTGTTGGTCGAGGATAGCCTCCTAGTACTTTGCGGTCGACAAAAAAAAGACAAACCGTGGGTCTGCCATGTTTTTTCTTCACTCCGACAACAAAAGCACTTTGAACACAACACACTCGTAATTTCCAAATTACAACTGGAAAGGATCATCTTTCCCACAGCACTTGAGGGCAGCATTAGTCCTACAAGTGGGAAATTTCCATTGTTATGGCAGAAAGTGGACAGTACCAAAGTAAGAGCAGCAAAAAACTATTGAATAAGGCTAAACACAACCGTATAGTATAAAAGAGCACACTGTACAAATAATACAAAAAATGTAAGTCTGCCACATGCACACAGTACAAAACAACACAGAAACAAATCAACACCCAACAACATGCCTCCAGGACCATGGCGCAACACAAGAACAGCAACAAACACCACAAGACCACAAGTACAGGCAGGACAGAAGAGAGTGCAAGAAAAACACAACAACCAGACAATAGCTACCATCTACAGTGCTAGTCTGAATGAATACAGTCTTATGACAGATATTCTATCAGCAAAGAGTTACGTGTGCAGAAATGACTGCAGTAAATATAATTGTGCAAATATAGCAGCAGCAGTACAGAAAATGTGCCGTATAATAAATGACACGTATTTACAGTTTTTAAGTCCGAGGTAATTGTAAGAGATAAGATAAAACTTTAGAAGTTGAACAACAGTAAAAAATGTTTTCTCACATCATACATTATGTACTCAGAGCTTCTTACAGTTTTGTTGTACCTGTACACGTACTATGTACAAAGACAAAGTTGAACAGAATGTAATCTAATCTAATAATAACACAAGAAGTTTCAAATGATTCCATAACTTCCCACAAAATCTTAAATTTATCAAATAAACAGTATTTGTACAATGTGTTGTCTGTGTAGGATGTGATGTGCACCGATCAGCCATAACATTAAAACCACCTGCCTAACCTGATGAGCTTGAAATAATTGGCTTTTCGAATTAAGGGCAGATTTATTCCATGCCAAGGAGATTCCTAGTGAGTTCTGTGGCGAGAATAGGCAAAAACAAGGATAGGATTGTGAATTGTCAAACCGATGAGGCTGAAGGATGCCACAGAATAATGTATAACACAAATAACAAATACATGCTAGAATTCGATCAGAATGCCTCTTTTAAAGCCTTTCTCCTGCCCCCATCACTGAACTTACCCTTAAACAATGTTCTTGTTTTACCTCACATGCTCTTTGAGCCAAAGTGCGCTGTGGGCAACTTTAATCTAAAACATAGTGGAGGTTTTTTGAATAATTCATGGAACTGAGTGGTGGATTTAAGAGCGCGCGTGTTTAACGACGCTCTGTTTGCAGGGAGGCCGAGTTTTTGAAGAGAGAGGAGGATTTGAGGCGACGGCTGGAGGAGAGGGAGCGAGATTACAAGAAGAGTGTGAGGAGGCTTCAGGAAAAGGTAAATCTGGGATTAGTGTGTGGAGATGGTAAGCTGAGGTCTTGAGGATAATGTTGATGGTTCCTGAACCATATTCAGGGATGATAGTTTAAGACACTTATATGGGAATACTGATTTGACAGGGTAATTTTGCGGGTATTACACTGGTCTTAGTTTTTAGGCTATGGTTTGAGATGCTTGTATTTACAACATTGTAAAATGTTTTTACAATGTAGACCACAAAAAATAAGTGTATGCATGCTTCACTTGATGAATGGGTTAAATACAGGGACAGAGTTTCCCACTGTTCACACTGTGCGCCATTCACACTTGACTATAAGGGGCCACTTTACTTTACATTACATTTACAAACATCCACAGTTTCAGCATTGACTCCCATAAGGTCATTTAATTCAAAGAGATGAAGCTGAAAGTGTAACGCAGGAAAGAATGAGTTTTCAAAAGTTTAGTGTGCTTTTATCTCCATAATATTATTACTGAAAAAACTATTGCAAACTGTTTGATTGTCCATGGGTGTTCAGATCGCTGTTCTGGAGGGTCGAGCAAGTTCAGACCTCCCCGAGGACTCGTGCAGCCCTGCTGGAGAGAGTCAGCACAGCAGCCCCGCCTCAGGATCTTCAGACAGGAACGGACAGACTTCGGACGACCTGCTCTATGGTACTATCGACATGTGTTGAGCTGTAGATACAGCGCCCCCCGCGAACTCGCGGCCTTAGTCGTTCGTGAATTTTTTTCTCAGAATCTAGTAATTGTTAGTGATTTTTTTTTGGTGATTTATTTTTATGGTAATATTAATTTTTTGATGCATGTTTGTGCTAAATTATTAAGAAAAATATAATGTATTAGTTTTGGAACATAAATATTCACGTAAATTCAGCTACATTTCCATATAAAATAAAACTGTATACGTTTTTTGGTACTGTGGAGAGAAACAAAGGAAGCGCATTCTGGGATGGAGAAATACTGCTGTACTCAGAGGCAGGCGGTTTGAAAGTAGCCAGTCCGAGAGCATTATTTGTTTCTCCTTGCTGCTGATTGGCTGCTGCCCTGTGACACATCTCTGGCAGCTGCAGTCCAACATTCAGCATCAGAACAGTTTCCCGCGTGGAGCGTCTCGAGTGTTTCTCTGAGTGTTCTCATAAATTAAATTAATTTATTACTGTATTTACCTGCTTATACCAAAGAAAACTCGCGTGCATGTATTATAGTCCTGTCTATTCAGGGGTAACATCGGTATTTACATTCTAGCACTGCAGGAGTTCAGTGTAAACTGTACAGTACAAATACAGGTTTACCTTTAAATTTTCTTTCTGACTAATGTATTAAACTGTGTTTAATGTTGGACTGGGTGGTCTTTAATGGTAGAGGTGGCCTTCTGGGCTGCATTATTTAGGCTTTATTCACATTATGAATCTCATCATTCAGTTTTGTGAATGACCCACATCTAACTATCATTAGAATTGCACATCTGTGGCCTACAACTGCTTTGTCATACACATCATTAAGGGGGTTCGTGGTGAACAAACAAAAATATCCCCAATAATTCGAATCTGCCTACTTTCATGAATCAGGTCTTCGATACTTCTGGTCAAATGACATATTTTGTTGATTTTCTAATTGAGAAATAAGTACATCTCCTTTACAGAGAACAAAAACAGCCTTTTTCTACAAATTTTGGCGAATAAATTCTATTTAGAAAGTTACAGTGTAGGGGGAAAAAACAACAAAATGTGTCGTAAATTTTTTCCCTCAGAATGTTAAATTCAGCACATAAACAGTCATTTTGCCTTAAAAAGTGCAGAAATCTTTTCTGTAGATTGAAGTTGTACTAGAACAATTCCTCCTTTATTGTAGGAATAACTTGTTTGATAACTCAATGTGTGCTCAGATGCAGATTTAGGGGAGGTGGTTCCGCAGACGGACCGTCTGGACTGCAGCGCGTACAGAGCCAAAGCCAGGCTGACCCAGGGGGTGCAGCGCAAGAGGCCGTCTCGCAGCAAACTCCGAGAGTCCGCCAAGAGCACGCAGTCCTCCGCTCGGCCGCAGGTGGGTTACAGGATGTTCTGAGTGTCGGATTCCGGCAATTAGCTATTTAATCAGATGCCACAATTTGGAGCTCGGTGTGACCTTGGGACCAGGGACCTGTCTCAGGTCAGGCAGGCTTGACTAATCTGGAGTTGTTGACCAAGTTTCACCTTCACAAAACATGAGTGCAGCAGCGGTTGAGTTGATTTGCAACTGCAGTCGGCAACTTTCTCTGTTAATGCAGGTTTAGTTACACAAGTGATGAATAATCCCTGAAATTGGGCACAGTGAAGAAGCATGGAGAGGAATCGAGGTGCTGCTTTTCACGAAGCTCCTCTTGAGTTTTGGCAGAATTCCAGTGCTAAAATGTTTTATATCCAGTGTTTTGTGTGTGTACTCAGATTTTTGATTAGTTGATCGGGGTCCGAGTACTGATCATTTGAAAATATGATTTTTGTGGTCGAGTCACCTCCATTATATACGGGGGTGGGGGAGAGGAGGGCTGAGTCGCCTTAAAAGTGCACAGATAGAGTCTCGGAGCGGGTAATGTGACGTCACGGCTGTGGCGTGCAGAAGGTGGCAAAACTGTTGGTTGTGGTTTAATTAAAAAATAATCAGCCCGTTTCCAGGCGAGAGCGGTTGGCGCCACCCGTTTTCAGCCGCCCTTAACCATAAATTGCTTGTTAATGAGTTAAAGTTTTAAACACACACTTTTTATGATTAAAAAAATACATCGAAACATATATAGTATAGTGCACATTGGTATTTTTATTCTACTTTATTCTATTCCATTGTTTTTAATGTTTTGCTGCTCTTCTGTTTCTGTCCACTTTCTGCCGTGACGATGCAAATTTCCCACTTGTGGGACTAATAAAGGTTAATCTTATCTTATGGGTTTTATAGCAACCACGCAGTCACATTTTGCATTTTCTCGTAGAAATCAAATCTAGTTTATTCCAGAGCTTTTCAACATGTAGGATAAGTATCCAGGGTGATATATACCATTAAAAGAGCTTCGTGGTCAGTCATTAAAGTTAGCTGGCTGGACAAATAGCCCTCCTTCATGAGACAGGCTCCAGACCTCAGGCTCTACAGATTTCCATATAGGTAGATAAGTGTATATTGTCCCAGAAATATGAAGCAATAGATGTTGTTAATAGTAAAGATGTTGTTAATAATAATAATAATAATAATAATAATAATAAGCTTCTTATATTAAGGTACAATAAAACGGATAGAGGCAGATGATCTTAGAGAACGGTTAGGTATGGAGATCTGAGGGTGCCAAATTATGGAGTGTCTTAAAAGCAAGCGGTAAAATCTTAAAATCAATACGATATTTGATAGGAAGCCAGTGGAGCTGCTGGAGGACGGGGGTAATATGTTCAATGGAAGATGTTCTGCTAATTATACGGGCTGCGGAATTTTGAACCAACTGTAGCTTGCGATTGAGACCAGAGAGAAATGCTGGTTTTATGTCATGGATGGATGAATGAGTCAAAGCTTCTTTTCTATTAAACCCTATGAATATAACTAAACCATCTTTTTTTGTTCTTTCTTTTTCATCATTTTCTTCCATAGGAAGAGGGGATTAGTGATAATAGTACTGAGAATAACCGGAGACATTCCTACCTGGAGAGCCTCTCCATCCCTGTACCCTCCCTGCAGTCTGAGGCTCCGATGAGGCCTGGAGGAGGGAGAGGAGGCGACGTGTCCAGCTCCCCCTCCCTTCAGGACCACACCCCTCAGGGCGGAGGCAGCACCAGGTCCAGCCTCTCTCCTCCCAAAGACTCCTCTACTCCTCACTCTCCCTCCTCTAGCCACTCCTCGTCCAGCCTGCTGCACAACCTCCGCAACAGGAGGTACAAGAAGAAGGAGAGCAGCCTGAGCAGGCAGAGCAAAGGTGCAATATTCGTTTGTTCTCACCTATTGGTTTGCTCGAATTAAATTCAGATGAGTTACGTCATTCATTGAGCACTCATTTAATCCTTGATGATGTACAACTTTCTTAGTCTGTCATAGTTTTCTCCTTCACAGCTCTCTGATTCACAACCACCTACGGCTCTGTTTCCTCATCCAGAATTAAAATTCTTTTCGAAATTGTTTCATACAGATTCTAGATTAAATATAGATTAAAATGTTCCAAATCTTTGAACAACAGTGTAAAGAGGAGCATTTTTTATTCACAGACGAAGAGAGTGATAGTTCAGTCACAAGAAGATCCAAGAGAAGATTTCCAGATTTTGGGTAGAACTTTGACTCCTCCTGCATGTATATATATATACACACACATGCAATGTCTTATTTAAATGACATGTATTTACACACACACTCTGTCATTGTTTTGTAGAGGTCTGCGCAGGTCGGGCGGGAAAGGCCGGAAACAAGAGAAAGACATGCTGCGTGCCTCCGTGGGGAGCAGGTGATGAAGCTTAGAGCAGCGCCTGAGCTTTTAATGGCCATCAAAGATTCATTTGAGGATTTTCTTTGTGTTTATTATGTTGACTATACAGTCATGTTTCATTTGAACATGCTATTGTGGGCCGTTGTGTGTGCAGAAGGTCGGGAACTTCTGTTGTAGATCTCTTCTGTTGTTAACATGCCCTAATGAAGAATGACTGCAAATTTAGGTCTAGCTAATTTAGATCCTAAAGCAGGCGTGCTAACTGGTCTAGCTGGGTCATTCATTCATGCATCACGTTTAGTTTTATTAGTTAAAACAGTCATACTAATGATAAAGCTTGGGTGAAGTATTTCTGTAAAGTTGGAGACTTGCGTGCAGCTTGTGTTTCCCATTGGAGCCTGAAAATCGCTTTAAATAAAAGTGTTTCTGTAAAGTTGGAGACTTGTGTGTGATTTTCAAAGCTGATTTATTCGCATTTTGTTTGTGTACCTGCAGGGGCTCCGTGGACCTACTGGACGAGTCCAGCAGGACCGTTTCTCCCTCAGACTCCATCTCCTCCATCCCGTCCTGCATGCCTTTCTCCTGGTTCGGAGAAAGAGAGCGAGAAAGACACAGAGGGCGGGATAAGGAACAGTCGGTGTCCAGCTACAGCCTGCCACACACTCCTTCAGCGGGACACACGGAGGACGGGCAGGATCGACGAATTAAGGTGAGACGAGTAGTGAATGGGGAGGTTTCTGTGTGACTAGGATTCGGGTTACAGTATGTTACAGTGTGCTCCTCTGAATAGATCATGGATCTGGTCAGCACGTCTAGAGCTCGTGTTTCTTCTAGAACACTGAGGAAACTTCAGATCTAGACCAGTTATAGGGCCTTTAGACTACAACCAGTGTACAGTAACTCCGTAAGCTGCATAATAGCTAAAAGCTGATATTAGGACATCACCTGCTTTTATTTATTTATTTACTTACTTGTTTACTTACTTATTGACTTATATTAACTGTTGCATCCCTGACAAACACTTTGTTCTTGCAAAACAATGAATTTAAGGCGAGACACTCCAGATACATAGGGTTATTTGTTTTAACACAATAGACATCACAATTAATCTTTGTCTGTTGATTACTGATATTTGTACGGATATCTTTGTATTTACATCCAGATATGCAAACAAGCCGTTATGTACCTTTGTGTGTTGTTGAAGCTAAAAATCTGGCCTTTGGGTAACCTTTTAGAATTAAAATGTTTTCACTGCGAAGACAAAATCCTGAGAAAGAAGAGACTGTTGAAGTCTCTGCTGATTTATTTCATAATAACAGTGCATATTTTAATCCTAGTAATCAGTAGTTCCAGTTTTGAGTATTTGGCACCATGTGTGTTTAATTATAAGTTTCATAGTGATGCTGTTGATAGTAGAGGGCCAAAGTTGAGGTTTCCTCTTTTTCATTCATTTAAATTTGTTTTTCTTCCATCCAAATGACTGCATTAACCTTCCAGAAGCTATAATATGACTAAAGGGATTGACACTACTTTACTTCTACTTTAGCTAGTTTAATGTGTATCTGTGGCTGAAACGTGTTCAGATGAGACCACAGCTTGTGTGATTTGCGTACAAGAGTGTAGGCCACACCAATGCTAGTGTCATAAAATGTGGTCAGATATTCACAACCAGTGTTGTGTAATACATTTCCAGAAGAGTGGAGTCTGTTACTGCAACAAAGGGGAACAAAGCACCAATTAAAAAATATGAAGAAACATTGGATAAGTTTAGAAGTGTTGTAGGTATGGTGTATGAACTTGGCCTAAATGGCATGATAAGATTGAAAAAGTCAGCACACTGAAATTGAGACTGGAATGAGTTTGTTTCTGTCAGTGAGGTGCATTTAAGTTAGTTAAAATTGTGTTTAAACACAATAAACAAAGTTAAAAAGAAAGTGGTGAACTTTACTTTAATGGCAAAGACCAAAGGACAAAATGAATCAGTCAGGCGTCACTGTATGTCTAACTATCATCTGAGACAGTCTGTGTGTGTTTGTGGGTGTTTGTGGGTGTTTGTGGGTGTTTGTGGGTGTTTGTGGGTGTTTGTGGGTGTTTGTGTGTGTGTACGTGTTTGCCTCTGTCTGTGTGTCTGTGTTTATCTGTGTGTTTGTATTTGTATGTGTTTGTGTCGTGTGTGTGTGTGTTTGCGTGTGTGTGTGTTTGCATTTGTATGTGTGTTTGCATTTGTGTGTGTGTGTGTCTGCGTGTGTGTGTGTCTGCGTGTGTTTGTGTGTGTGTGTCTGCGTGTGTTTGTGTGTGTGTGTCTGCGTGTGTTTGCGTTTGTGTGTGTTTCTGCGTGTGTCTGAATGTGTGTGTGTGTCTGCGTGTGTTTGCGTTTGTGTGTGTGTTTTTGCGTGTGTCTGCGTGTGTCTGCGTGTGTGTGTGTGTGTGTGTGTGTGTGTCCGGCCCGCTGCAGAGTTTATCTGTGACGGACGAGTCGACTGCCAGTAGTCCTCGCTCTGCGCTGGCAGCGTTACTGAGTGACCCTCGCGTTCACGGTCGCACCCACAACCTCACCTTCTCGTCCTGCGAGGTGAGGAACCGCAGCGGCCACCACGGCCTCCGTCGCATGACCTCTGACCTTAGGTCATCAGTAGTGGTCAGTCTGTCGCTGCTTTCACTGTAGAGAAAGACTCTCCACCCAGCCGCCAGGGCAGGCCTGCCAGTCCAGGAATCGACTCCCGTTCTGAATAATATTATTCACAGTTTTGTTCTGATTCATTCTAAACTGTGAACAATGGAGAACATTCAGAGACCGAACTGTAGACAAGTCTGCTGCGACTAAGATCAAGTTCTAGTCAAAACATATTTCAAAATTAAAATTAACATCAAATTTCATACTTTGATCAGATCTTGTGCCAGTAATGCCAATTAAATGACTGAAAACTTTTTTTCCCACCTTTTTTGTTTCCCAAAAAACCTAACTTCTAAAAGTACCTCTTGGTATTGATGGAAATCTACAAAAGTACACATGCTCTACAGGGAACATACATCTGTAAGCATGTTCTGTACAGGATGTGTGCTTATTTTTCCTTTTTTTATTTACTTTATTATTTTATTTTAACAAAACGACATTGCTGGCAATGTTCAAACTTTTGTATACGACTGTACTGATATTCAGTTCCAGCATTCTGCAACCTTGCTTGTCTTTCTGGGTTGAGAATCTACATTGTAGAGTACGTTGGATAGTAGAGTAGATCATTTATAGAAGCGGTCCCCAACCTACTTTGAGCCACGGACCAGTTTCATATAAAACGATATTTTCACGGACCGGTACAGATGCAACTAAAAATAAAGTGCGTTTGTTTTTTACTCATTTACATTTTTGACGTGCCGGATCACGTGACCGAAATGATGATAATAATAATAATAATAATAATAATAATACATATTATTTATAAGTGCCTTTCACGACTCTCAAGGTCACTTTACAGAAGTTATCCAGAAATAAAAAATAAGTACTAGAAAAATTAAATTAAGAGGAGATTCTAATGTTTATAAGATGAGCGTCTTTTCAAAATAAAAGATCTTTCAGTCTCTGATAATCAAGAAAATATTTTTTATTCTGTCTTTCTGTGCGGCCCGGTACCAAATGACTCACGGACCGATACCGATCCACGGCCCGGTGGTTGGGGACCTCTGGTCTATAGTATGGCCTGCTGTATGTGCATGTCTGAACTGAAAGACTTACACACACATTACACTGCAGAAGAAGGATTTTTTTTTTTGTTTTTTAGTAAACAATACTCTGCTCTTATCAAAAGTGTCTCATACGAAAACATTTTATCGAATTAGCCGCCTCTTGCCTTTATCACAGCAGCACAGATTTGGGGTTTCCTTTCCATTTTTGGAAATAGCTTGTGTCCAAACCCTCCCAACACCTTTCCGAGCATGAAAACACTTCTATCTGATTTGTGGGTCCAGCTCGTCCCTGCAGCTCAATGGGAGAAGGATTTGACTGGAGAGTCCATGGCAGCATTCTCAAAACTTTTGCTTTTCTTTAGACTGGATATTAGTTTGAAACCATTTTGAAGAATGCTTGAGGTCAAGATCCTGTTGAAGAATAACATTTTGTCCGACAATACATAAACCAGAAGGACTTGTGTGATGTTGAAGAATCGACTGATGCTTTTCACTTACGGCATTTGGCCGACGCCCTTATCCAGAGCGACTTACAGTCAATAGTTACAGAGACAGTCTTACAGTCAATAGTTACAGAGACAGTCTTACAGTCAATAGTTACAGAGACAGTCTTACAGTCATTAGTTACAGAGACAGTCTTACAGTCA
>JBBPCX010079070.1:0-18160 GCA_037974365.1 Hydrocynus forskahlii
CACACACACACACACACAAACACCACACACACACACACCCACACACACACACACACACACACACACACACGCACACGCACACACACAAAAGTCACTGTGTTCACTCGTTGTCCAGTGTTCTAGCTCTAGCTTTTCTGATGACTTTTGATGACTCACTTCCACAGTACAATACAAAACGTAATGACTGGAGATTAATTTGTTTATTATGTCAGAGGAGGCACAGCGACCAGCACAGCGGTTACAGTGCACTGTCAAAATATTAGTTTAAAAATTACAGCTAAAATGCAAATTCTGGTAATAATAACTGAAAGACAGTCATCAGCAGATAGGTAACATTGTTGAAGACAAAAAACATGCGGTGTACTGCCCTGCTTTTTTTTTTCTACTTTGAAGCTAACTCTGCTCTTTTTTAGCTCTGGCTGTGTATCTCAGAAGCACCAGAACTGTGGACCGGTTGGGCTAGCTGGCTGTCTTTTCCGTGTTTTCGTGTTTTCCGGAAGCTTACTCTTTTAGAAAGCGATTTACTGTTGTCCAGACTTGCAACACTGAAAACTGTCTCAAAATAAAATATATAAATGATATATTTTATGATATCCTAAACAATATCCTAGATGATGTGATGTTTAGTCACATAAAATACCTAAAAAAACATTACCTGCACACATTTAAAATACATGGGAAAACTGTTGTTACTGATTTGTAAAGAAGCTGTTTTTTTAAGAGTCCATTTTACAAGCATGTTTGCTACAAATGTACAAAAGTAACTGTAGTCTACATAGTGATTTTTCAAATGTGAACGATACACACAGCCTTCAGCCAAGCTTTTAGTTTAGGTTTTTAGTTAAGTGCCTTTATTTAAGGTTGGTCTATGAGATCATGCAGTTCAGCAACAGAAGACTCGACTCACTTTTGATGTGATTAGTCAAATCACAAAAATTGCGGGTCATCCGGGCTTTTTCAGAAAACAGAACATGCTCAGCGAACGAGCAAAACATGCCCACCTAAAACGATATGTACAGTGTTACCATCTCCCCTAAGCACTAGACCCATAAAATATTGACTATTTGCAATCTCCCGCCTCTGGCTTATGGTTGGTCATTTTGGTTTAGGTCAGGAAAACCAACAAAAGGACACTGAAGATATAGGATGGAATGGAATTCTGAATCCCTTCCCAGTCCCATTTTCAGTTTAAGAAGGTCCCAGAAAATATGAGTGTGGTCTCCAAATCCTCCAAAGGATTTTTTCAAATCATATTTAGATACAACCATCGGTCCTTGCACAGTTTTGAAGTCAGGTGTACTGGGTGTTACTTGTAAATTATGATTTTGGCCACAGCCAGAGCACATAATAGGTCTATGAAAAAGAAAGTGTTTATCTCGCTTCCTGTTTGTGACGTAAGGCATCCAGCGTCATTTCTCACTTCCCTGCCAAAACCTCTAATTGAATGATACGATTATAATAAGTTCCTAATATTCTGCAATGTTCCACCCCAACACCCCCTCCATCCTGAATGTTTCTGTTGTTGGTTGGTCTGAAAGGGCTGAAACTGCCATGTTAACATAATAACATTAAGTGCTCATTCATGTGGACATACTGTTGTGTTTTGGTCCTAACTGGGGTTGTTGATGTCTTGTATGTGCAGGGTGAGGAAGAAGGCGATACGTATGAAGCTCCCCCCTGTGAGCGTCCCACCATCAAAGTCCAGCGTCCACCTGTGGAGGAGAATGTTTATCTCGGTACTTAAACCTCTCTAACTTCTTTAAATTGCCTTACGCATATTTAAAACGGTCTCTTTCTGTTCCTGTGCTGAGGCGAGTGGAGCCACCTAAACCCACACGAGTAAAAGTAACAGGTTTTCACTTCAGTTAAATAAGGACATAAATAGAAGTAAAAGTAGCCAGGAAAAGAACAACTTGAGTCGCAGTAGAAGTATCAGGTTAATTAAAACAAACACTTTAGTATTGAGTTCCCTGTAGAATGTACATCAAGCATCAGACAGTACAGGAAGGTGGGTTTGGCTCTCTTCTTCTTTTCTGGATAATTCTGGCCTGAAATAAAGTAGTAAAACTCCAGAAAGTGAAACTCAAAAGTGAAAGATGTGCAACAGCAGTCCATGAGCTGAACTCATATAAAATGACAAATTTATGTTAATGGATAAAGTGAAACTTACTAAAAATAGATTTTTTGCCCTGTAAGTATACTTGTGTAGAAATAAAGTTACTGTCACAGAAGTAAAACTCTTAGACTGTAGCATAAGGACATGTTAGCAAGTAAGCTGGGGTCCCTCTGTTCCTCGAATGAGGGGAATTGCTTCCGTCAATAAAGATTAACCATATCTGTGAATGAGTCTATTTCTCCAAACCTACACATCTGGAGAAATAGACCCGAACAGTAGTTTTGATTTTAAAGCACAAAATCTTTTTCGAAAAAGTTTAGCGGACACTTTCTATTACATTTCTGAGTTTGGAAAAACAACAAAACATGCTTTGGGCACCAATACTTTTGCATACGGCTGTAGCAACAATAATAATGACAGTTTAAACAGTGCAATAGTGTTCAACATGACAGAACATATCAGGTTCATATCTGAGTCACAAAACTTACATCTTACTTTGTGCCGCTGCCAGTGTCACACATGTCCTATCCAAATGCCTATTAACCCTTAGAACACGAGCAGCGCAGATCCATGCTGAATGCACAACAAATGATAAACTGTCATCATATGACCAAAAGTCCAGATTGGAAGTTTCTCTGGTTTGTGTTGATGCTGGAGGTGTCAGACGTCATGCTAAACTTTGTTTGGTGTTCCTATGTCATATAAACCAAAGTTATTGTAATTTTAAACACATGTAACAATAATAACTGCTACTAGGGTTTTAGAAATGGTGTCACACACTAATGCCTATAAAGAACAAAAATTCCCTAATTTCTTTTATTTTAGGTCTTAGAAACAAGCTGAAAAAAACACAAGAATTTTCAGGATAGTCTCCGCTCACAAGTGTATTGGCAAAACCAGAAGAGGAAGGGGGGTCCGGAGAGCGGCCCGAGCGAAAGAGCAGGAGTGTAGGAGAAAGAAAGGAGAGAAAACACTGGTTTTAGACTGTTTTACCATGTTTATGTTTGTTGAAATCTGATTTTACTTGTACAATCTAATGATTAACTCATTCTTCATTTGGAAGTCAGTGAACTGTGAAGTGAAGTATGTTAAGCATTTGTTTTACATTGTCTGGTGTCATACCTGTGTTTAGGCTACCCTGAGAGACCACCATACCCTGCTAGTCCCCAGAGACAGGCAGCTCCACCCCCACGACCGGTCAAGATCACACCCAAAATGGTGAGGGCTAATGCAAAGGAAATAAACACACCAGTGCTTCTTTAAAAGCAGGCCATCGGTGTGTCATACATTGTTGGTAATCGGAGTATAGTAAACCCCCGATCCTTGCTGCTGATTGGCTGCTACACTCTACAGTATGGATATGGGTTTACCTTAAAAATTTTTTTAAGGGAAATGTATTAAGGTTAGGTTAAAATGAAATTAAAGTGTTTTGATAGCATATTTAGTGTTTAAACTATAAAAATACGAAGTTTTTTTTTTTACCACATCACAAATTTCTGGGTTTTTTTACAATTCGCAGGTGTTCTTGGAATGTAAAACCTGCGAATGTCGGGGTTTACTGTATATGGTGTCCAAGAGTATATGATAAACCCATAAACGCTTCTTTAATAGCTGGCCATTAGTGTGTCACACATTGTTAGTAAGTGGATGTAATGTCCAAGAGTAAATAATGTCCACATATTCAGAAAGAGAGTAAAGTCTTCTTTTCTTCATAGAGACCACCTGAGCCCCCGCCTGACCAAGAAGAGTTCTACATAGACCCCAATAATGGAAAATGTGAGTGCTAACTTTGTTCTGCTCACACTGCTCACTATCGGCGGCATCTAGTTCTTTATTTGCATCATGTTCCACTTGAGAAATGCATAATTACAAAAACGTAGATATGGTTTTAAGAGTATTTTTGAGAGTATTCAAGGGCTGTAAAATACAAATGAACCAGAGGATGGTCAGGAGGTGATGTCCTGCAGTCCTTCTATCAGAAACCCCTCCCAAAAGATTGCACAAAGTTCACGGCCTTATCTGGTGAAAAGTAAAAGCAGATGAATAATACGGAAGAAGTCATTATTGTAATTTATTGCATTTATGCAAATGCCTTAATGCCTTGATGTCTGTTTTAATGCTGCTACGTAGAAGCAGATTGGCCATTTTCTTTTTGATGCCTGGCCAGTCTGCTGTCTCTCTGCTGTTAAACTGTAGTTTCAGTTTCACATAGTTTAGTAAAACTCCATAGTTTCGGAAAAGGCCAAGAAAATGGGAAGGATGTTTTAAAACCCCATAGACAGGCTAGCAGTAACAAGCATTTTTGGAGCTGAGGTCATTTCTAAAGTGAAAAATCTGAAAAAAATCTGTCTGAAATACTTTTTATGGTGCAATACAGCTTTAGGGGGTAATTTGGTTCCCTAAAAGACCTTTCAATGGATGCTTCTTTAGAGAACTGCTCTGTCTGTATGAGATGTGCATGTGAGTAACTTTTTTAAAGTTGAGAAATCTCCTACGTAATGTAAAATATTCTATACTGAATTATTAAATGAGTAAAGAATCTCTGTTCTTGAATTTTAAAAGATTCTCCACAAAATGTTTTATGGTTCTATAGGGAACCAAATGGCTTCATTCAAAACAGCCTTTGTGGGCACTTTATTTTGAAGAATTCATATTTGATGACGGTGTAAAGAAACATCACACATGGCCACAATAGAGTTTTTCTTTCATAACAATACGTTTATAGATTCAAGCCACAGAAGTACACTGTATGGACAAAAGTTTTGGGACACATTCATTACCTCAAGAGGGACTTTAATGACATTCAAATACATTTAAATCCATAGTCTTTAATATGGAGTTGGTGCCCCTTTTGCAGCTATAACAGCTTCCTCTCTTCTTGGAAGGTTTTCCGCAAGATTTTGGAGTTTCTGAGGGAATTTCTACCCAGTCATTGTGTAGAGCATATATGAGGTCAGGCACCGATATTGGGCGAGAAGGCCTGGCTCTGAATCTCTGTTCCAGTTCATCCCAAAGATGTTGAATGGGGTTGAGGTCAGGGCTCTCTTCTTGGAAAGCTTTCTTCCTCATCAAACTCATCCAACCATTACTTTAAGTGGCTTGCTTTGTGCACTGGGACACAGTCATGCTGGAATAGAAAAGGTTCTTCCCCAAAATGTGTCCACAAAGTTGGAAGCATGGTGTTGTCCAAAATGTCTTGGTGTATTGTAGCATTCTAAGATTGTCCTTCACTGGAAGTAGGGGGTCTAGCCCAAACCCCTGAAGGACAGGTGTGACCCAATATTTTTGTCCATATAGTGTATTTCTTCTTCTTCTTCCAAATACTAGTGTGAATATTATCGTGAATCATAATTTTCCACTATTTTTTGGAAATAGTTCATGTTAAATGACAATTTCAGTATCAACTCGCTCTCTTTCTCTCTCTCTCTTATTTTCTCTGACTGAAGTCCCTGAAGTCAACCGTAAAGAAAAGAGGGCGCCCCCTAGGAAGAGCCCTCCAGCGATACCTGCTCCTAACCCTGAAGAAGGTCTTTCTCTCTTTTTCTTTTAATATCTCTCTCTCTCTTTTTCCCTCTAACTGTATATCACCTCTCTCCTTCTATCTCTCTCTTTTTCTTTCTCTCTTTCTCTCCCCTTTTCTTTCTGTGTTTCTGTCTTTATATATCTCCCTCTCTCTTTTTCTGTCTCTCTGTCTCTCTCTTTATCTCTCCCTCTCTCTTTCTCTCTCTCTCTAGCTCTCTCTTAACCTCTCTCCTTCTATATCGTTCTCCTTAACGCCCCTTCGCTGTCACTCTCTTAATCTTTCTCTCTATGTATACATATGTAGATATATATATCTTCTTTCGCTGCATCTCACATTCTCTCCTTCTGTCTTTTTATAATGCCTCCTTCCTCTGTCAAAAATGTCTAATTTTTTCTCAGTGTGTTCTCTCTGTTGGATTTGCAGTTTTGTTTCTGTCTGTTTGTGTTTTTGTCTCTGTTCTGGTCGTGTCTCTGACTGCAGTGGGAGGTGAGACTGTTGGGCTCTGAGGAGTGACTGGGTGTGACCGTGTGTATGTTTATGCTGGCAGAGCTGAAGGTTTTATGTGTGCGTGATTGTGTATGCAGTTACTCAGAACTTCACTTTCTTTCAGATGTTTATTTGGACCCAAATGATGGACAGGTGAGCGTCATTGTTGAACTTTTCCAGTGGAAGTGGGTGATGATCTATAGTGGTGCACCAGGCATTTCAGCTTAAATGATTTGTTTGTGGTTGCAGAGTAAAATAGTTTTATTGGAGCATCACATCATATTTACACATATTTACACAGTAACCAGTTTTATTTTAGTTCACTCAGAGTGACTGACACACACCACCAGTTAAAAGTCTTTTCACATCACGTTTTTAGCAGTTATATGTGGGAACAGGAATGTGTAACTGTGCATGTCTGACATCCTATTAACAAATTGTGTGGTGATGCAGAGTCAAATTTAAATGCACTTGTTAACTGTTTCACGCTACTGGCTGTGACTTAATTTCTCATTACATATCTATCACTTGTCTGTTGAGCCACATAATAATTATAATTATATTAGGAGGCTTTGTGTAGGTCAGTAGTGATTAATAAAAATATGACATCTGGCAAATAAAGGCACCCAAATGGTGAACACACTGTAAATGTATTTGTTATCAAAGAATATTGTGTTTAGTTTTAGTAAATATGATGTGAGTAACATGCAAATGTAGAAAGTCTCAGTGTGTGCCAAAGCTTGTGACTGCTACTGTACATAGGGAAAAAAACCAATCTAATAAAATTAGCCTCCCTTCATGTGAATAAGTGTTTCACAGTATGTATGGTGTCTTCTTAGTATACTCCATAAAACAAGTTCAGTCTTATAAAGGTCAAATACCTACTGCCATTACTGAAGTGCAACTTGATGTAAAGTGATGAGAAAAAGCATTTTTAAGCAAGGGGAAGCAGACACTTTACCAGAATATCAGCTGCTATTCAGGACCTGAAAGTTTACCAGAATATTGATAGAACACATGCTTAAAATATTTTATTTAGAATATATTTAAGCTGACAAACAGTGTTTTCTTTTTGTAAATATAATTTCTGATTAATGTTTTCAATACCATGTAAACTTCCTTTTGATTTCTAAGATTCAGATTCTAGAAGACAGGCTCTATCATATTTGTAAGATATTCTTCGAACATCAGTCACTCAGGACATATAGACTCATTAATGTAATTAATGCTGACTTATTTACTATATTAGCGCTAAGTAGACTATCAGCTTATACCGAGATATTATGGTTTGTTTGGAGGAAGGTATGGTAGTAATTTTTATACCAGTCCTGCTTTTAATAACCAGTCCCAGTCTGAAGGAATATACTGGACAATACAGGGCTGAAAAGTCATGTGATGGGTATAATATTAATAATATTGATAAAAAATATATAAATAAAATAACAATAATAATAACTTAGATTTACTTAGCACCTTTCAAGTGAAACTTTTTAAGTGCTATTTAAAGATGTCCAGAGACAAGACATTGCAGATTTGGGGGCAGCGGGTTCCAGGGTGTGGGGGCAGAAGCACTGAAGGCTCTGTCCCGAAAGGACTACAGGCTTAGGGGTTAGAGAGCAGGTTTTGTTCTATCATTAAATAGTGTTAATGATCAGTAAAGCAGTGAGTTAAATCAGTGTTTTTTTATTCTGGTTAATTCTGATGGTCATGTTGTGTTTGATTTTTTTCAGAGTGGGAGAGACCCCCCCCTTGATATGTACATGCAGCCCACGCCAGGTTGTTCTCATATTTGTCTCTTTGAATTCTGTTCACTTTATTGGATATTACTGTTCACTAAGGGTGTGGTGAAGTGGTCACCGGCCCTCCTTCTGGAGATCCACTTTTCTGCTCCGGCCTATCAGGGACTTCTGAAGAGAATATTCTGTTAAAGGGCCTAAATCTTAGAATACAGAATCCTTGCTTTTTTAATAAAACAGGTTGATACAGTACATAAACACTGTTTCAAAATGTACCATTTACTCTTCAATATGGATTAGCAGCAGAACGACCCGTTTCCGAATATATTGTTTTAATGATGTTATAGAAACCAATGCATTCACATACAGCCATGGAAAAAATAAGAGACCACTTTTTGTGTAGCTTAACATTTCCAAGGTATAATAAATTCTTTTTATGTATTTTTTTTTTTCATTTTCTCCAAACGTTTTGTTTGGAATTTTGAATCAAGTGTGGTCAATAGTGTATAAAACGGTGCTGACATGCACATTTTACACAGACACACTCCCACAAATTACAAAAGCAATAACCAGAAAAAAAGATGTGTCTTATTTTTTTCCATGGCTGTATATCTTTCTACTCAAATTACAGCAGTTAAGCTACAGCTATCCAAGATGACGCTGTAAAGAGTGTCTCAGTCCCAACTGCTTTTTGAATGAGGTACAACAGAGAGCAGTTTGATGAAAAAAACACACAAATGTCACTTCAAGGAAAAATATACAGTGTAAGATATGGGCCCTTTAATGCTTTGTCCACAGTTCATCTCTTAACCTTATTTTTGTAGATACATGTTAAGTAACAGCATAGACAGTACAAAAGAGTATTACAGTAGTGGGTATATGTAGATGTTTTCTAAGTAGATTATGTGCCTCAACTTTCCGCTTTTCTCTTAGCCTTCAGTTTTTATGTATAAAAAACTAAGACATCTATGATTGAAAGACATAAATGGTCTGCATGATTGTATTTGGGGGATTCAGTCAGTTTATGCATTTGCTTAATTGTTTGCATTATAGTACGGCCTTCCATACCCCGTGGAGGTGTTCGCATGGTCCTTCCTCCTAAGACCTTAGGGAGAGATCCTCCTCCACTCATGTAAGTTTCTGTGCATGCTGTGTGTTTGTGAGAAAGTGTACACACCTCTGTTATTACGCTCATGAGATTCAAATGTCCTAAGTGTAGTGAAATGTGAGGAAAACACTTTTTCACTGATCCTCATGGCTTTTAACGTGCCATTTAATTTACCTTGGGGAATAAAGTAACAGTTATGTTTTACATTTTGTCAAGACTTTGTGTTTAGCAGAAGGTCTGATGTCTGTATTCCTGGCTAGGGTGGCCAGGGTCTTTTCTGTGTGGAGTTTGTTATCGCTGTGTTTGTGTGGGTTTCTGCCAGGTGCTCCTTTCGCAGTCCAAAGACATGCATGTGAGCTGAAACGGAAATACTAAATTGCTCTTTGGTGTAATTTTATCATTTTTCAAAATGTTCCTTATTATATAGATCCCGGAGGAAATTACTTGAGTCCTCTGCATTTAACCAATTCACCCGAGTGAAGCAGGGGGCGCCAACATTTGTGCCCAGGGAGCAGCATGTGGGCACAGTACCTTGGTCAAGGGTACCATAGTGGTGCCACTGGTAGTCCTGGGATTCAAACCCATGACCTTCCAGTTGCAGGGGGAGCTCCCTAACCACCAGGACACCAGGTGCCCATGGTGTGGGCAGCTGTATGTAATTTTATGTGCAAATGTGTGTGTCTGCCCTGTGTTGGACTGGTAACCTGACCTGGGTATTTTCTACATTTTGTTATATGAATAAAAGATGGATGGATGAATTGAGTCCAGTTCTCTCCTCCTGCCTTTGCGCTACTGTAATTTTTCTGCTGCTGTACTGCAGGCTGTGTCCACGACAGCTGCCAACAGCTAGTAGATTTATTTATCAACTAGTTAACTAGTCATGGTATCCCCAACTGGCACACTGTACTGTTGATATAGATGGTTGCATGTCTCAGGAGTTCCTGAAGTTTCTCAGGTTCTATGTCTATAAATGTTTAATATGCTGTGAAAAATACTGGTCAATATTCAAAAAATAAAATGAGCTCCATAAAAAATAACATTTACTCAACGTTAACTTAAGAATGTATCCCAACAGACTTCAAATTTTGAGTGCAATGAACCTAAATAAAAAGTAAATAGATATAAAACACAGATTATTGTTCTGTAAACCTACTGTTATGCTTTCAATAAACTGAAATGTTTAAGTCAACATAAGTTAACATTATTTTTTTAAACAAAAAACTTAATTCTCTTAGTTCTTGAGATGTGTCACGGTCGGATCCGGTCCGGACCAAGAAGGTAAGAAGGAGGCGTCTCCACGGACTTCCATAGTGAACGTTTATTTACACACCACAACACACACAGAATCAAATAATGAAAACACGGCTCGAGGGCCAGACGAGAAGGTAAGGGGGAGAGTAGAGTGGAGTAGAGTTGAATAGAGCAGAGGAACAGAGATCGAACAGGACGAGGGAGAGAACCAACCAAACTTTAATGGATCGACAACACAGCTGGGGACAGAGTCCCCTTAAATACACCATCCCAGGGCAATTTTGCCCTTGCCTAATCATTCACAGCTGTAGAAGGTTTCGCAGTCCTGCAGCGACCCCCAGTGGTTGCTGCCAAAATTGTGACAAGATGCAATCATCTAAGTGTTTGGCCCAGCGTCAATCAGATCATAAATTGGAACCCCGGCAGTGTCACTTCCACCTGTAACTGGGAGCCCCAAGGGGAGAAAATGCCTGATGGGACTGTGTGTTGGGAAGAGTTCCAGTTGAGCTGGCAAATGCATGTTTGTAGACTCAACCATCTCCTAAATCACTGGATTAAACTCATACCTTTCTTTCTTTCCTTCCAGTATGAAACCACCTGTCCCTAGAGCCAAGTCTGTAAGTATTTCCCACACACACACACACACACACACACACACACACATTTACACTCACCTATGAATACTCAAAAGAGTATTTGTCGTTGTTTCCACAGAACTCTCTTGTCACCAGTGACTCAGTAAAGGCGGGTCAGTCTGTTTGTCTTTAGTCTTCTGTTCTTCTGGTTTGCTGAACATCTTTTACATCACATCTGTTGTTTATTATCAGCCTCTGCAGCAGTGGTTTGTGTTTGCAATAGGATTCAGATTTGCTTTTCAACTAAGATTTGTGTCTTACAGTATTATAACCATACCACTATGCACTCTGGGAATTACATACATACAAAGTAACAATGTGTTACATTTAATGGCATTTCCTTGTTTCACTTCATTTCATGTCAATGTTTGGTCCAGTTTTACTTTTTATAAATTTGCCTTTACAAAAATGTTGTTGCATTTATAAAAATATAGTAAATATAGTAAATTGTTTTAGTTCGAGCCTACTGTAGAAATATTTATCAGTATGACTTCACATAGCTCCGCCCCCAGACGTGAGGAGCCACACCTTTCCTGTCAAAGCGCCTCCACCCACACCAAACAACAAACCTCCTCTACCCATGAGCTTAAAAGAGCCTAAACCCAGGTAAAACACACACACACGCACATGCACACGCACACACACACACACACACGCGCACACACACACACACACACACACACACACACACACACACACACACACACACACACACACACTAGAGGGAGCCATGGTTATGCAAAAGTTGAAGAGGAGCTTTTCATAAACACTGCTGTGTAACAGTTTGGAATCACATCAGTCATTATTCAATCAGTAATCATTTAGATATAGATAATAGATTTAAAGACAGTGCTGGACAGCAGAGGTTGGAGAAGAAAGATGTTGTATTGAATATTCCGAGAACTGGTGTACATCAAAAATGTATTAGCTACAAAATAATAATCTAGAATTTTTTTTCCATTTACATTAGATACATCTATTTATAGTAGGGATATCTCTTAATCTTTTATAATAGAGTTAATGTCCTTCTCAGATAAGTTATCTATTTAGTCACCATGTTCATTGTTCATTGTTCGTCTTAACTTTTTACAGTTTCATAAAAAAAATATTTTATTGGCAGTTTTTTTATTACTATTACTTTGAAAGTTTGTTGCTTTTTTGTTCTCAACCTCTTCGCCTCAATCTAACAGGGACACTTGCCACTGAACATAGACTGTTTATGCTGCTACCTGATAAAAGAAAATTGTTTCTACTGGTACCTGTTCAGAATAAAAAGAAAACAGATTTATAAACGTTGGTGTTGCTCGGAAGGTGCCTGTTGTAATGTTATGGTAGTGGTTCTGGACCATGGACGTTGGTATCATTTTTAATGTGAGTGGGCGTGCAGTTTTAGGGGGTGTGGTTGGGGTGCGTGCAGCGCTCTACAGCTCAATTGTCGTCCGGGAAGGGGGAAGTGCTACAGTGCTATAATGTCATAATGGTTCCTAGATAAAACGTGAATTCCCTGGCAGTGGCAAATAGCTTTGGTTTTATATTTGATTTGATTACATTAATGTTTAAGATAAGATAAGAGATAAGATAAACCTTTATTAGTCCCACAAGTGGGAAATTTGCTTAGTAACGGCAGAAAGAGGACAGTACAAAATTAAGAAAAACAATAGAATAGAATAAAATAAAAAATAGAATAAAGTACTATGTCACAGTATAGTATTAAATAAAATGTTCAAATATACAGTCTAAAGATGTACAGTATAAAATCTAGGAATATAAGTATGCATGACTGTATTGTAAAAAACATACATATACATATATGTATGTAAACTGTAAGTAGACTAAATTGCACATTTGGTATAAAATACACAGTATGGTATCACAGTATAGTATAGAATAAATGTTCCAATGTACAGTCTAAAAATGTACAGTATAAAATCTAGGAATATAAGTATGCACGACTGTATTGTAAAAATGTACATATATGTATGTAAACAGTAAGTAGACTAAATTGCTCATTTAGAAGTAAGATGAGACAAGTTGTATGCATATACACAGTGAGTATATGTAAGTAATTATATACAGAGTGGATGTATGAGTATAAGTGAAAAAGAGAACACTGTAAATAAATACACATACACAGGTACACAATGGAGTGACAGGCCTTGACAGTAGCATTAGAAATTGCACATTCTAAATTGCACATTCTGCCCAGCAGTAGTAGCTTCACCCAAACATTGCACATATTGTAACAGAAAAATTGCACTTAGTAATATTGCACATAGGAGAATTTAGCGAAAGCTACCCTGGGTATTGGATGTGTGTGTGTGTCTGTCTGCACGTGTGTGGTCATCTGCAAAGTCTTTGTTGTACAGTCTGACAGCAGTTGGCAGGAGTTTGTCCATCCCACATCATGGATGCAGCAGCCTGCCACTGAAGGAGCTGCTCAGTGCTGTCAGAGTTTCCTGCATGGGGTGGGGGATGTTCTCCAACAGGGACGACAGCTCAGCCACCACTGTCACTCGCCACCTCCACTGGGTCCAGAGGGCATCCTAGAACAGAGCTGGCTCTCCGGATCAGCCTGTTCAGTCTCTTTCTGTCCCCAGCAGAGATGCTGCTGCCCCAGCAGACCACACCACAAAAGAAAGCTGAGGCCACCACAGAGTCATAAAAGGTCTTCAAGAGTGGGCCCTTCACTCCAAAAGACCTGAGCCTCCGCAGCAGGTACAGCCTGCTCTGCCCTTTCTTGTAGAATGCATTTGTGTAATCCAGTCTAATTTATTGTTCAGATGAACACCAAGGTATCTATAGCTCTTCACAGCCTCAATATTCATACCCTGGATGTTCAGTGGTTACAGTGGAGGCTGTTTGTGCCTGCGGAAGTCTACCACCAGCTACTTGGTTTTTCCAGTGTTGATCTGGAGGTAGTTCTGCTGGCACCAGTCCAGAAAGTCCCCGGTCAGTTCTCTGTACTCCCTGTCGACCCCATTAGTGATGAGGCCGACTATTGCAGAGTTGTTAGAAAACCTTTGCGACAAGCAGGAGAGGTCTGCAGTGTAGATGGTGAAGAGGAACGGTGCCAGAACCGTTCTCTGCAGGGCTCCAGTACTGCAGACAACCCTGTCTGACACACAGCCCTGAGTTCTGGATTGATTAATTTTAGGTATAATTTTGCCTTTATTTACCCTGCATATACTCTGCGACCATGGACGATATGCCATAATTTGTTCTTGCAGCCATCTAAAACAATGTCTTGAGATGGCTTTTAGAAGCATTAAAGGAAAAGTTCAAGCATACATACTATTATCTCTATCTAGTAACTGAAAGCAACTAGTCACCAGTTAGTAGAATATCATATCAGTAATGCTAGTCCGTGACTATTAGCTTTGATTCCTTGTTAGCAACATTAACATTATTAACTGAACAATTCCTTTAAACTCTTCAGCTGTCTTGTTCCTATCACCACCTCTGTAATGAATTCTGACTCAGCAAGATTCTCTAGAGTGGATAATTCAAACCAAACCACTTAAAGGCAAAAAATGCGGACAATGCAAAAATGTGGACAAATCAGTGTCATTCCCATTTAAGAAATGCTTGAGCAAAAAAGGTGTGGTAACCTTGCTGGGTAAATGGAAAGGAAGTTGGTAATGAATGGGTGTCACTGAGACACTCAAATAGTTTTGTGCTGTACCAGTAAGGGCTGTCTGTTGAACGACGAACATGCCTTCTTCAAATAAAGGCTGTATTTTGGAATGTAGTCAGCTAAGGTGTTCTGGGTCACTTGTGCTGTGGGTGCGGTTCCTGTAGGACTGCTCACAATCGAGTCAGAAAATGTATGTCTGTTCCAGAAAACTTCGGAATTCTTGGTTTAAAAGGTCTAGGAGTGACACATTATGGCAAATCTGGCCTAAATGTCAAGTAGTCAAGTAGGTTTTATTGTCATTTTGACCATATACACACAGTACACAGTGAAATGAAATAAAGTTCTTCCAGAACCATGGTGCAACATAAGAGCAGAACAAACAGGACAGAACAGAACACCACAAGACTGCAAATCCAAATGTAATATTGTTTCCAGGTTCTGACCACAAAGATGCTCTTGGCCAGTTTTTTTTTTTGGGTGGTGGACCACTCTCTACCGCACACTGATTTGTGTAAAAGCCCCAGCAACACACGTTACCATGATACTATTAAATCAGTGTCACTGACCAACAGAGTTCAGAAACTGACCAATGATGGAGGTACATTCTTAAGATTTACCCAGTTGTTTACAATGTTTATTTGAAAATATTTTTTCTATTACATTTTCATTACTTTGTTCTAGCCTTTAATTTTTTCTTCAACCCAAAGGACGTGAGCAGCACTGATCCATGCCTGGAGCTGAATAAATGGTAAATTGTCGCCATACAGTGAAACAGCTGCGTATATGGAAGTTTTGTGTTGGTGCTCGAGGTGTCACACCTCATGCTGAGCTTTGTTTGGTGTTCCTGTGTCGCGTAGAACCGAAGTTGTTGTAAAAAAAACATGTAATAATAATAATCGCTATGGGGGTTTTAAAAATGGCGTCACAAACAAATGCCCATAAAGAACAAAATGACCAAATTACTTTTATTTCAGGACAAAACGCAAGATCTTTGAACACGGGAGAACTTTCAGGATAGTCTTTGCACACACTTGGGTGGGGAAAACCCGCAGAGGGAGGGGGTTCGGAGAGCGGCCGAGAGAAAGAGCAGCAAACGCTGAGCGTGTAGGAGAACAAACAGAAAAAAAACCCGGTTCTAGACTGATTTACACCGTTTATATTTACTGAAATCAAAGTTTACTGATACACTCTGAGTTCTGTGGGTTAATTTATTATAACTATCTTGCACAGATGTTTCAGGGGCAGACTACATGTTGTACTTGTGTAAACTGTGTGTGACAAATAAGGCCTCGTCCACATGGGCGTCTGAATCAGGCGTTTTTCGGGCATTCGTGGCGCCAGGTCAGAGTGGACTGGGCGCCAACCGTTTTTCTGCAAATCACGGCGTCCACACAGGCGTTCAGCACCGGTGCTCGGTCGGCTGCGCGTTCGTGTGGCGTCAAAAAGAACGCTGCATGCAACATTTTCTTGGCCTCAATTTCTGCCGAAACCCTGATGAACGTGAAGAAAACGCCGGTACTGCGTTTACATGGCGTTCGGTTGATGTTCTGGAGGACTGAATATGTCCCATGATTCAATTGTTCTGGGAACCGCGACAAATCGAGTTTTGAAGGAAAATGTAAAACTACAAATCCCAACATGTAAACAATCTGGAGAGAATAATTACTGCCCCCACAGGTGAACACAAGAAACTACACACTGGGCTGCAGGCTGGCGTTAAACAGCATCAGACGAACGTCAGTGTAACACAAATCAAGTGCAGATACAAAATGCTACAAAAGCGCCTATGGCGCGTTCATTTATCCAAGATCCAAACGTCTGTGTGGACGAGGCCTGAGGACTCTTGAATCCTAAGGTGGACCTCCGAAAGTGGCCAATGTTTGGAAGACGGATGCAGAAATGATTGTTCACTGTTGTGCACTGATTTGTTATGGGGCCCTCTAGGCCGCTCACTGAGCCCCGGTGCCCAGGTCAGCGCCTCCGTTCTTCAGCCTTCACCTCTGGAGGTGCAGTGGAATTCCTGGGCTTGGTTCAGCTGGCTGCCTCTCAGCGTTTAGACAACACTGGCTTCCAGCAGCGTGGGCTCTTTTTGTGTCAGCTGAGTGCTGATAGGAGTGATTTCGCTCCAGCTACGCCATGCTAGCAAGCCTCTTAAGTCCCTGCCATGCAGGCGAGCTGATCTCCTCAGGCTCAACATGTGCAGCCACGCCCGCTGTGTTGTGCTGATTAGAGAGAGTTGCCTGGAAAAGCTGCCCAGACAATAGAGATGAGCTGATCAGGAGGAGTGATAACGGAAGGGCACACCAAATCAACAAAAAGACTTTTCTACAAGTGTTTATGCTTTGCTTATTTTATATATTTTCACAGGCAAAAGTAAGTGGCAGCAGGAGCAAATGTGTGTGTGTGTGTGTGTGTGTTTGTGTTAGTGTTTTTTTTTTTGTGTGTGTGTATGTATGTGTCTTCACCCGTTATAAGCAGTTATAAGAAATGTTTCAGTCAGGACTGTTTTCTGAATAAGGCGCAATACAGAGTGACCAGTCAGAACAGATATCAGTCTTAAAGGCACAGTACCAAAAACAGATTGTCTAAAAAAATACAGATCTGGATAGTGCTGGTAGGTAAGGTGCTAGGAGGCAGTTCATTCTTACCATCCGGCAATGTACATTCTATAAGGGGAGGTTCATGTAGAGTGGGTACGCTTTATTTTTCTTACTTTTCCCTTCATGTTGTATATGATCATGTTGTATATGACATTTATATATGACCTGTGTCTATCAGGGTTATCCGTGTGGATTTTGTCATTTTGGAAGAGTAATTGATCGTCGGAAAACATAATTTAATATAATTATAGAAAAACATTAAACCTGTTATCATTTTAAACTTTCATTTTTGGTCTTCTTTATTTGATCTGATCATTTTTTATGTCCCGTGCTGAAATGTCTGCTGTTTGGTGGTTTAAGACTTGTATTGACTTCTCACCTCTGACAGTAATAATAACAATAATAATAGCAATAATAATAATAATAATTATTATAATATACATGGTTTATCAGTATTCACACAAACAATGGTACAATACCCTGTAACTGGTGACCTTGCCTATGGTGAAATATGAGATGCCTGTCAGATAATGATGCCTGGTAGTTCCCTATAGGGAAGCTTCACTTCAGCAGGCCTTTCAGTGTCCTAGATAGAGTCCATCACAGCCACAGTGCGAGAGCGAGAAAATGATAGCATTTGGGATTGACCTAGAAGCAGCAGCACTATAAAAAGATCCAGAGATTTATAAATCTAGATCATGTATCGCAGCTGCTCCAGCGTTCTATTTTGCGAAATGGGAGATTCTTATGAGAGCATTAATTTGTGTTGATTACTGATTTTTAGGGTTTTCTTCATCTTTATATTGCAATAATACAGCAATAATTAGGTACACCAACTGTGTACATATCATAAACTGGTACCAGCACAGGATCCATTAACACGCACCCATCCAACACCCACTAACACCAATACAACACCCAATAACACTCGCCCACCCAACACCCACGAACACCAATACAACACCCAATAACACTCACCCACCCAACACCCAATAACACCAACACAACACCCAATAACACTCACCCACCCAACACCCACGAACACCAACACAACACCCAATAACTCTCACC
>JBBPCX010079070.1:18260-29063 GCA_037974365.1 Hydrocynus forskahlii
ACCCACGAACACCAACACAACACCCAATAACACTCACCCACCCAACACCCACGAACACCAACACAACACCCAATAACACTCATCCACCCAACACCCACGAACACCAACACAACACCCAATAACTCTCACCCACCCAATGCCCACTAACACCAATACAACACCCAATAACACCCAGCCATCCAACACCCACTGACAGTCACCGAGCAGGAACAGAAAAATCGAACGTCGCTTGATAGCATGTTAGGTATTTTACAGTGACAAGCAGTAGATGTGTTGTAGGTTCTGTCCTGTGCTGGTGCCTCACATGCCTCACACCTGCCACTCGTCACGTCGGAACTAGACGTACAGGTTCTCAAGTTTTTACATGAAAGGTGACTGTGGAGAGGAAGTCACTGTGAATTTTAGCTTCCATGCAGTGTGTCACACCCAAGTTAGCCCTGTAGATCTGATCAGTTAAGGCCCTTGTCAAACAGCTGACTTGCAGATTCTTACAGACTCGAAATATGCTGATTTGCATTGTATGTTCAAACAAAGGTCATTCCCAGGTCATTCAATACCAACTTGCTCAAAATGTTTTTCCAAAAAAAAAAAAACCCAGAAAAAAGAAATCAGCTGAAAGTTCTATAAAATTAATGGAACCTTCTAGGAATCTATGAAGAACCTTATATAGAATCCTACAAGGATCCTTATATGGAATCCCATAACTACTACTTATACTTTGTTTATTGTAGTTATGAATTTGAGAAGTTTGACCCTCGGATCAAACTTTCATCGTTTTTGCGTTTCTTTGGATGTGTGTTAGTGGGGAGGGTGTGGCCAGGATTTTACTGATACAGATTTTTACTGATACCGATTCTGTCTATTGATACTTATCGATGCTTTTAGTGATTGAAAAATAAATCCATCACATAAAAAGATGTGAAAAGATTTTTGGAGAAATAGCAATCTAAAGTGTGTCCTGAGTTTCCTGTATATATAATGAGAGCATTGCTACAAATGTGTGTTGGTGATGAGCAGATATCTGTCCACTGGACTGGGTTCAGTTTTAAATATTTGCAACATGTAAATAGGTGCTGCTGAATATTTCACAGTAATCAAACTAGCAATAAATCATTTTTCTAAACAAATTATTCCACGAGGTGTTTGCATGTTCTCCTCGTAGTGACATGGGTTTCCTCCAGGGTCTCTGGTTTTTCTCACAGTCCAGAGACATGCGTGTCAGGTGAATGGGGGATTCTAAACTGACCGTAGGTGTGAGTGTGTGAGTGAATGGTGTGTGTGTGTGTGTGTGTGTGTGTGCGCACCCTGTGGTGAGTCCCTGCCTCTCCTGTAGACCCCAGGATAGGCTCCAGGGACCCACGACCCTAGAAAATAAATGAATTAATTAATTTCTCCACAAGTTTTTGCTTCATGGTAAGTTTTGATTTTGATTTTTCGGTCCTGCATGAACTTGTTGTGCTTAATACAGCTTAAAATGGTAATAAAATAACATTAAACAATAAAGCACCAGTTTAGACACCCTCTACCTCCATTTTTTTCATTGTCTTGCTACAATACATTGTGTTTCAAAGAATGATGACAGTAATGCAGGAGGCTCATTGTTTCAAACAACCGTCGTCTTATAAACATTGACTGTAAGGGAATGAGCAGTGCTGTGCAAAACTGAAATTTTCTTTTAAATAGAACAGGAAAACATGGAGAAACAGGGACTGGTAGCTCTGTATGAGCTGATTAGCATATTATCTGTCAAATAGTGAGAGGATTTCGGTCTTGACTAACTGGAGATGCATAAGAGTATTGAGAGTACCCACGTGGTTAGGGTGCAAAATACCTGGTAGCAACTATCGAGGGGTTGAGGATAAAAACAGACAAAACTAAACAAAAGGGGTTGGATTAAGGATTTTGCTGATGGGGGTGGGGTATGATTGGGGATGGGAACTACACATTTGTCGACATAATTGTCATTGTTTTTAAGGTTTTTCCAAAGACACCCCAAAATGTTACTGTTGAGGCTTCCTTAATATTTTGCATGTGCTTAAAATCTTATCACATTACAATCCAGATACGAGACACATTAATTCAGAATCAGAAAATGTTATACTTTATACCACTCCTGCCACTTTTCTTGTTTTGATTTTTTTTTATATTTAAGCACCTCAGTGTCCTCTGGCTGCTCCGTTATCATCAGTTTGTCAATGGCTCCATTAATAAAATGTTGGATTAGATTAGATTATGTAATGGAGAATCTTGGCTGCACCCCAGCTGCTGAATGCATGAAGTGTCTGTCGGCCTGGACCAGCGCCACTTTTTGCTCTGTTCTAGTCCAAGCAATTCCCGTTTCATTCTCACTTTATTTTCCTTTTTCTCAAAAGTTGTCATTCAGCTTCCTGCCCGGACTGGCCATTGCTTTTCATCAGCTGTCAGTGTTAGGCCAGTTGTGTTAGACCACATGGGGGCACAAAGGGACAGCTTGGTGTAGTTAGTGTTGGCTGTAATAGCTGGCTGGTCTTGTACTCATGACAGGAACGGGAAACAAGTCTGGCCTTGGGCAATGGCCTGGTGTTCGGATGGATAGAATGATGGTAGTCTCATATACACCTCCCGCGTGGATGGTGGAAGAAGCCCCAGTGTGATAAACAGCTGCTGTTTCTCTGAGGGTTTGGCCTCGGGAGTTCAAGCTTGATCATGCCAGCCTTCATCTGTAACCCCTGCAGTCTAATAGCCTTCATCTGGCCCACATTTGAGTCTCTCACTACAAATATTGTATTATAATTTTGTATTCTTTATGGAATTACTACACAAATGGTTATGAGTACTCTTGAGACATTGTTTTATGATCGTTCTGAGATAAGATTTTTTTCTGAAACACAATTTCAAGATTAATGTAGACTATTGTATGGCAAAATAGTTCCAAAAAAGCAGATTTGCCACTATTTTACCTTCATCAGCATTACGTAGAAACACTCAGAAGACTGTAGATCCACGAGTGGGTTTGCATAGTAAATAAAGTGGCTTTATTTGTATTGTAGACATTGTAACCTCTAATTCCATTCACCACCACTTTAAAGAAACCTGAATATTTAAGTTTCTAAACAGTGTTTACAGACCATTGGTCAAAATTGGGCTAAATTTTTGGAAGTAGGTGGAATTCAATAAGTCAATAAAATGGCATATTAAACTAATAAGTAAACAGTGAGTGTGTAACATAAGCGTTTAATGTCATTTCCTGCTTTAGGCTGAATAGCACCTTTCATTTGGACAGATTACCACAATTTTAGTAATCAAGGGGGTTAAATAAACAAGTTTTAATGTACTTGCTTATTATCATTTTAACAGCAGGTGGTCTATAGTTGACTGTTATCTGAACACAGTAGTGGTCTCTGGTGAGTTTCTGAGCAGAGGTTTCAGTTCCCATTAGTGGGAGTTTTTAATAGCATGGGGCCTTCAATGCCGAAAACGTGTGTGTGTGTGTGTGTGTGTGTGTGTGTGTGTGTGTGTGTGTGTGTGTGTGTGTGTGTGTGTTCGTTCAACTGCAGCAGTGCCTAATGTAGAAATCCATCATATTCAGACAGAACTGAATTGTTTAGAAGTGGCGGCTTCATGCCTGCATCCTTAAAATGTAGTTGTGAAAGACTAAAGAATGGAAGAAAGTCATGCTAATCTGTTTCCTTATGGCATTCTAGACTGTTTTGCCTCAGTCATCATCGTTTGTGTGTACTTTATTTGTGTGTGTTTCTCATTTTCTGAAGGTTATCCCAAATCTCTGTCCACAGAGAAGGATTAAGATGATCCAGAAAGACATGCTCATTGTTTCTACAGCCGTGCGTGAAGTCTTATCTCTGTTGTTTTATAGGATTATGGGTGTCCCGTGTGAAGCGTTAGATGTACAGATGCGCCCCGTGCCAACAAGTCCAGACGCGTCTGTGTGTCTTATCTCTCCGAGGCACGTATGGTCACATCCGGAGGCTGTTTTTCAATAAGTACAGTTCAGAGAAAGACACCTGTTTGCTGTTATACTGTAAGCATGAGTTTGCGTGTTTGTGTAGGGAGAATCTGTGAGCCGGCTGTTAAAGGTATGCTGCAAAGTATTGCAAGAGAGAGCAACTGGTAGGTGGATATAGGAGAGTAAATTTAAACCCCACAATCAGCTGTAAAATTACAGCTTTTTTTGCACTGTTAATGTATTCAATCTTAAAGTATGTCTTTCATTTCAGTTTGTTAGTCTTGCAAAAGCATAATCTGTCCTGTTTTTCACACAGGTTCAAATAGAAAGATCACTTTGCCAGAGTTGAGCTTGCTGTGCCAACACTTGCGCCCCTGCTCTGTAATTTGGCCTTGCTGTAAAGGCCCGTCCTCAAACCTTTGAACCCTGACTCACATCTCGGCTGATTTCTGCAGGCGTCTCTTTCTCTACACTCAGTATCAGCTGTGACTTCAGTGTTTGCTCAACAGAACACCGGTGTACATTCATCAGGTCCTGTATGTGGACTGATGTCAGAAGCGCTACAGGACACAGAACCACTTTTGTGGTCGATCAAACAAATGCAAACACAAAAGTGCAAACACTGAAGCCAAGGTGTGAGGGACGGTCAAAGTTTTTCTTGATACTTGATAAGACTTCGGCCCAGTAACATAATTGCTTGAAGTACAAAGTTTATTAGTGGTATTCCATTTTTCATTTGAATGTCTCTACAATCTTCAGTCCTCCAACATACAGACCTACATTGAACTTTGACCCAAAAGGGCTTAAATACATACCAGGGACTAGCACTACGCTAAAGGCATTGCACATTAACATTATTTTATCTGTTGTAGATTAAACACAGATATCTGAAGCTTATAAAAGATAGTCCATGCTTTATTTAAAGCTTATTACAGACATGTTAACATATACTTACTGTGTATCTTGCATGTTTGGAGTGGCTCCTTCAGTAAAAGGCTGCTGCTGCTGCTCTTTACTGTCTGACATTCAGTCAGTGATATATCTAGAACAGTGATGTATCTAGAACTTCTAGAAGGATGATATTTTTCTTCACATTTGATCAATTGGTC
Organism: Hydrocynus forskahlii; assembly: GCA_037974365.1. Classification (NCBI taxonomy): domain Eukaryota; kingdom Metazoa; phylum Chordata; class Actinopteri; order Characiformes; family Alestidae; genus Hydrocynus; species Hydrocynus forskahlii. The sequence continues at coordinate 23,313 of JBBPCX010079070.1, forward strand.
CCACCCATTACAGTCAATAATTTGTTGTTTCCACTGTTAATTCCTAATTATGTGGGGGTTCATCTGAAATGGTAGGCCTTGAATTCCTGAAGGCCTCAACTAGTGGGAGAGCTCACTCATCTATAGAGATGACACAGAAAAAGAAAATCTGATTAGAATGTAACCCCATTATTTCCGACCGAAAATCAATAATGAAATAAAAGTGAAACTGCTGTGTATGTAGAGTTAAATACAAAGATGATTTTGTTGAATAAAAATGAACTAAAAATTACAGACATTATTTTCTTTAGTTCCTTGAAATCATTAGGCCTTAAGACACAGAACCAACTCGACCAAAGAAATGATGGCGCTGATTGTGCTATAAACTGTCTGTTTTCCAGTGTATTATTTTCCACCTGTTTTCAGTCCTGGAAATGAGCAGATTGAATAATCTCCTGCTGGTCCACCAGTAGCTCTGACGCTGCCTGCTGTTGCTGGGTGATGATGATCACACTGCTTTAGCAAACACCGGATTAAGCAGCACTGCTAAGAATAGAGGCACTGGGCAGGGGCTTTATGAAGGCTGGGAGCCATGCTGGATTACCAAGCAGGAAAGAGGCAGGGCCTGGATTGACCAATGAAGGCTTTTCACTCTGACTCAATTACCAGCAGTCCAGTTTGTCTGCATTTAGCGTGGCCAGGGTGAAGGCGGAGTTACAGTTTAGACATCCTACTGGGAGCCATCCTGAGATATTTGAAAAACACTGAGCTTAAGGCGTGGCAAAGGGGGCTTTATGCTGTGGTCATGCCAGCAACCAAGGAAGGAGTCAAAACCCTTATAGCTAGTCGCTGGAGGAGGGTTCCTGTGGTTTCCAAGTTGCAGGACTAAACAAATAGGCTAGATAAGATTGCAACTTTAAAATACATCCTCTTTATTCATTATTACATTATGTAAGCTTTCATACATTCTGTAGATATGAGGGTGCCTAAGAATTGGAATGAAACTGACCAAAATCACTGGAATGGATACTGGAAGAAGCTGAAACTATCACAGAAATACTTAACTACACTTTCAGCAGCATGGAGATGTGGTCGGACTTATTCAGAAGTTGCGCCGCTTAGTATCTGCATAAAATAGACCCCTGGTTTATCTTGCTCCACCCAATTACACCCCCCCCCATCCAACCCACCCCCAAATAATTGAATATTAATGGCAGCTGGTCGTTCTGTTGCTCTTTTATGTTGCTCATTTGACCACAGCATTGGGGCAGGGTTCAGTGAAGTTTGTGTGTCAGCCAGTGATTTACAGATATTCTTTTAAATTTGGATCCTCTAACACTATCACACAATGCACCTTGCCTGGCAGGTCTGCTCACACAGGTCAGTTCACTTTAGGTGGATCAAAGTTGTCCAGCTTTAGCCCAGTCCACCACTCTGGGATCCTATGGTTTACAGCATGAAGAAAATGAATCAAGCCTGCATTTAAAAATGAGCTTCACTGGATTAAAACCATGATAATATAATTTCCTTTTTGACCTGCAATTGCAGTGTGTCAAAAGCTGTTCTCTTTTTGTACTCAGTAATGTGCCACTGACCCCCCACCCCCCACGACTCGATCCCACGACTCGATCCCACGACTAGCTTTGTCCTCAGCTATTGTTGATCTAATGCAAGAGAGAATGGGTGCAGCTTAATGTAAACTATGTGGGTTAGTAGGTGCAGCCTTTAGGGGGAGTAGATTTCTCTGAGAGTTCGAAATGACCTGAGCTTTTATCCGTTTATGCACCTCCTCACCATGCTGTTCATTTAACTCAGTTCGCAGAGTTCAGCTATGTAGGCAGTGATGCAGATGCTTTTTCCTGGCTGTAGAAAGAATGTTGTGTGGACTGACTGAATGTTGTGCTGGAGTGATACGTGGGTCAACCCACGGTCGGGCTGGTTTGGGTCAGCTTTTTAGAAAATTACACGGGTATGGGAGGGGCGGGTCTAAAAGCAGCATTCTAACCAGGCAACAAATAACTTAGTGTGGTTAGGGTTAGGGTGTGTTTGGGTTCAAGTCATTGATCAACAAATGTTTTTGTGAGTCAGTCGAGGCAGGTTGGCCCTCATAACAGTTTGGATGGGTGTGGGTCATAGGAAACCTTGACCTGCTTATTTCTTCTGTACTGACTCTAAGTGCCTGGTCATTTACTTTAATTGCTTTTGGGGTAGTGCTGGAGGATATATGGTTTATACATGTATAACAGTATTGGGGTCACTAAACAACACTAATGCTGTTCTTATTGACTGATAACGAGCATTATATCTATAATAACATTCTGTTCAATTAAATAGTGGCGACCATGCTGGAAGAAATACACTTTGTGAGAGTTCCCATTGTAATTTTAAAGAGATTCTTTACATGTGGTGGAATCATGCTTACTTGCATCATAGTGATGTTGCAGCAGTCTCTAGAGTGAGATTTTAAGGAAGAACCCACTTATGATGATGTATCTTGAAGCTTCAGCTGATTTTTTAGGCCAGGCTGTTTTTGAATACATTTTTGTTCACTTGCTGGCAAATGCAGTCTGAAGGCAGATAGGTAACATTACTGTTAGGAAGCCATATGTCTCCAAAGCTGTTTTCAAATCGTCATTACCACAGAGAGAATGGGGGGTATTAGCGAGGACTCCCAATGGTGATATCATGCATTTGTACAATTTCTACTGTGTTTATTTGATTAGGAATCATGTATTTCTCCTAAACAGAGTAAGTGAGGGGTCTGGAGGCTGTCCCAGCACTCTTAGGGCAAATGGCTGAGAAACACCCTGGATAGGACAGTTCTATATAAGGGTGGGTAAAAGAACATGGAACCCTTCAAACTCTTTGACTGGCTTAGTAAAATCTGATTCTAACAAGTATAAACAGTGTAAATCAGTCTAAAATCAGTGTTTGCTATGTATTTAGCAAATACCGGTATATACAATTTGTCGTGCTTCTGGCTTGAATCCATGCGCTCGTGTTATAAGAGTTAGGCCCTGGTTTATTAACTTTTTAAACTTAAATACTGAATTATATTTGGAAAGTATTGATACTGATAGTGTGATTCAGGGGGTCCATTGTCTGGGATTTCTGCTGCTCTTTATCACCACAGTCACAGTTTTGAGTGGCTCCATATTGTTGGTTTTGTTGCCTTGTCATGCTTGCATCTTCCTGACAGGCTGTGCTGTGCTTGTATGGCAGACCCTGGCCGGCCACCATGCCATCTGTCAGGGTGGCGCACACGCCTGTGGTGTGTGTGTGTGTGTGTGCATGGCGTGTTATCAGTGCCAGGCTGCTTCCGACCCAGCCTGGGTTTGGATCGGTGCCGGAGGGAGAGGAAAGTATCAGATGACTAAAGCCGAGTCCAAATAACGTCCTCAATTCGGCTGAACTGAGACTAACATGGGTGAATACCTTACCTTTGCTTGGATGGGCTGTTGGCAGGGCTGCACAGGATATCATTGGTTATTTATTGTACTTGGACAGATGAATACTACTAATAATAATAATGATAAAGTAATATCTTTATTTCTGCAACATCTTTTTTTTTTTTACAGATGTCAGCTCAAAGTGCTTTACAAATGGGTAATGGCAGTAAATCAGAATATTATTGAGTTCAACTGATTTTTATTAATATCTAATTCAAAGAGATACAAATGTTGATTAAGAAGAATTTCGAAAAGACATGCTTCATTAAAGGTGGGATTCAGTCCCACAGTTTAGAAGCAGAACAGAAAAAGGCCTTCCACTGTTCCTGAGAATGAAGGAGGGTATTTGCAGAAAGTCAGTATCTGCAGTTCTAAGGTCACATGCTGGAACATAAACACAGACATTCTGCAAGATACACAGGTGCTTTAAGGCATTAGAGCTTTAATAACAAAGTCAAAGAATCCGTCCTGAAAGATACCATTTGTCATTTTTTAATGACAATAATGTTTTCCTAGGAATCCTAGTAACAGAACATTATAATCAGTCCTGCAGTTCTGTAACAAATGCATGTACAAGTTTCTCTGCATTTCTCTAATGATGTGTCTTAAAGGTGGGAGGAATGTTTGAAAAGCTACAACTGCATTTTCTGACAAGTTACAACTTCTTTATCTGTTCTGAGAAAGATCAAACAGCAATGTTACCAAAAATAATACTAATACTTTAGCGTTTCCATGCGTGATGAAACATCAGAATCCAAAACTACGCCCGGTTACATCAGACCTTTTTTCTTATATGGCAGCTTTTTCTAAATTTCAGTATTTTAGTTTTTTTTCTCTATTTAGTAGAAACAAATGGATCCTATTTCATAAAGTGCAAGACATTCACCTAATTCAAGAACTCTATACTCAATATACACCATAAACTGTTCAAAGTCAGTCTTTAACCGTGTCATTTATACTAGCCACTGAACTACTGCCGTGATTCCCTCAAACCTTCATTTTTGGCTCCTTTGTTGTTCTATACAATAATTAAGGTAAAACCTGTGATATGACTCTCCTTCTCCTCCCCCAGTATCATTCAGCCCGGTTTGGTGCCTATAGCTGGATAATGCGTCTGCCCCACCCTCCCACTGCTTGCCCAACAGTGAAAAATGCATATCACGTCTGTACCACCTTTGAATAACAGAGCTTGATGCAAATTCCTTTGATATGGTTGCACTGTTTTAGTTCTTTCAGTACTTGCAGATGATATATTACATATTAGCGACCTGTATGTGTGTGTGTGTGTGTGTGTGTATATGTGTATTTGTGTGTGTGTATGTGTGTGTGTGTGTGTGTGTGTGTGTGTGTGTGTACCTGCAATTAGCCTTTGTCCCAAGATGCAGTTATCATCACGGGTTGGGAGTCAGAGTGATAAAAGTGATCCTCGCTCCAAGTGATACGGAGCAAAATTCTGAGCCCCCCCACAAGAGTGAAGGTCAGGGCCTGTCGTGGGGGGGGTGGGTTTGTAGAGCACAGCGTGCATTAAACAAACAAAACTGCCAGTGGTGTGCTTGCAGTAACAGTTGCAAATCACAACCGCTTCATGTTTATTATTATTACTATTGTTGTCATTGTTTGTATGTTTTAAATCTGGGATATTCCCATGGCTGTATCTTATGTCAGGTGAAGGCCAAGACATCAGGACACTTTAATAAGTGTGTTAGAAATTTTCGAGCCATGTGGCATGTGTCTGTTATTGTAGCTTTCTGCAATGTCATGTATATGTTTGGTTGCAAATCTTATTTGTTTGGACCTTTGTTTAATGCATGTGGGATGACAACAGTGCGAGACAGAACAATGGGGACAATGAGCACCTTCTCCATTCTCCAGAGGCATTGATTTCATGTGCCAAGTCTGTGTGTTTGTGTATTTTATCTGCATGTGTCTGTTGTAGGTTGTGTGTGTCCGTTATGGCGATGTCTATAATGTATGTGGTTTTGTTCTGTTTGTCGATCAGTGTGATGTCAGGTCTGTTGTGGTGGATGGTTCTGTCTGTCAGGATGGTTCTGTTGTAGTACAGTTTATGTGTTTTGTTCTCCAGTACTGTGTTGGGTACGTATTTGTAATATGGTGTGCGTGTGTCTATTCATTGATGTTTTTTTCGACAAGGCAGCATAATTCATCAGAACACCTGTGCGTGTATGTAAATTGTCTTAAACTGCACCTTATAGATGGACTTAGTTCTATCATTGTTCTTGCTGAAGCATTTTTTCTCTCAGCAAATTAGTTCATATTTTTGATTGCTGTGGCCATTACTTAATTTTTTAAATTGCGTGTCACC
>JBBPCX010079090.1:0-29044 GCA_037974365.1 Hydrocynus forskahlii
ACACATACACACACACACACACATACACTCCCAGCCATCCTCATGAAGATGTAGTAGATCCATCAGACCAGCCCACCTTCTTCCATCGCCCTATTGTCCAGTTCTACATTGCAGAATCTTTCTGTGGTGGACTGGGATCAACATGGGCACTCTGACCTGTCAGCAGCTATGTAGCCCCATATGCACCAGGGGGCGCTTCACTGTGTCTACTGTGGGATCAAAACAGACAGGCTGGTCTTAAACTCACTGGTTCTCAGTTTCTAATTCTTGGGGCACTTTTAGTAAGCTTTGATCACTGTACACTCAGAACCCTCCACAAAATCTGCTGTGTTGAAGATGTGAAGTCACACATCACATTTTGGTTCTTCTCAAAGTCTCTCACGTCCTTTCACTCAGTTTTCTACTTCCAACATCAAATTCAAGAACTGACTGTCAACTCACTGCCTAGTATAATGTATACTCCCACACCCCCCGCGAGAGGAGACACTGGAACCGGAGCATCAGTGTTCTTGACATGCAGGGGTTTAATGTTTTCACACATTTAAAGCAAGAAAAACTAAAAAAAAATTTGTTCGGATTTTATGTTTGTTTTTATTTTTTTTTATAATATTTTTTAAAATAAGATCCGAAACCAGACATGGTGAAATGGCATTTTGTCATTATGCAGCTCATTTTTGGAACAAACTGCCCATTACTATCAGATCTGCACCAGCTGTAGCCAGCTTTAAAAAACTGCTAAAACCAGCACGATTCTCCTCTGCCTTCCTTTAAATATTTGCACTTTTACTGCACTTTTAATGTTCTTTTATGTATTCTTTTACTTCTTTTATCCCTCTCAGTATCTTGTTATATTTTTCTCTAATTTTTCTTTATTCTTATTTTAATTTCCATTGCTGTAAAGCACATTGAATGACCTTCTGTGTATGATAATGTGCTATATAAATAAAAGCATCTGATGTGTTTGAGATTTTTTTTTTGTATGTTCTTATTTACAGTGAAAGATAAAGAGGAAGGCCGGGTGGACTCTGAGGCGAGGCCTATGAAGGACGAGACTTTTGGAGAGTACAGGTCAGGGTTTTTTTACAACTTCACATGACTCTGGAAATTTGAGGACCATAATTTAAGTAATTTCCTTATTACCTTGAATGTCATAACATTTTATCTTATTAATCATTTCCAAATGTTGTTTGAAAGTATCTTGCATTCATTTTTATATTTCATTTGTAACAGTCTTGCTGTCCCTGGTGGCTTCAATGTATTAGTATTATTATTATTATTATTATTATTATTATTGTTGTTGTTGTTGTTGCTGTTGTTGTTATTTTTCTATAACAGAGGAAATAGTAACTCTAGTTTTATATTAAACTCATGTTTTATCTTATATGTAAACACTGGGATTTCAATGTTTACTGTTATTTTCCAACATGCATCACAATGCAGATCTCTGGAGAGGTGAGTTACAGTCAGAATCACAGTCTGTGTGATTATGGACGGAGATGTGTGGTAGACAGAACAACCCGAGAAACACATATTTTGTATTATGACTTTACCTGCACTATTAAATCTTTTAGAGATTATTAAACATCTCCACAAATACACGTCATGCTAGTTGATGAACAAATGGCAAAAAATAAAAATAGCAAGTGCTTACGCCAAAGATATTTTAACCTAGACTTAAGATTATATTATGTTATTTTTTGCTTTCTGCTATGGGAGTCTTTGAGTTCAATCCCTGATTAAAAGGTTAGTCACTCTGGATCATCAGCCAAACATGTAAATTAGCCTAGTTCTCTTTAATTTAATTTATTTGATAACTTTATAGCACAGTCTTACAGGTCAACTTAGGGGCTCATTTCATCACATGCTGTACTTGTACAACTATCCTTCCTTCTGAAGGACTTTTGAGCTTCTAATGGACAAACATCTGAAAGTGATGCTCTTCTGTCTCCTCAGCAGTGACAACGACGAGAAGCGCTCCATCAGTCAACCGTCGCTGGGCATGGAGAGCAAACACGGGAGTGACGACAGCCTGGCGGAGTATGGGGACAGCGTGGACATCCAGTTTAATGAAGATGGCTCGTTTATCGGTCAGTACAGTGGCCGGAGGGACCACCATGGCCAAGGTGACCGTGACAGCTCTGGTGCTGTGTCCCCCAACAACCCCAACATGCCCCCACCCAGCATGAGCTTCCCCACCTCCGTTACCGGTATCCTAGGGGGGAACTGATGCTGATGGACACATCCCCTAATGTCCCCCAGTATCCCTCAACATCCTTCACCTTCCCCCAATGAAACCCAATGTCCCCCCAACATCCCTCAACCTTCCGCAACATCCCCTAATGTCCCCCAACGTCCCCCAGTGACCCCCAACATCCTGACATTCCATTGTCCAAATCAACTTGGACACTGCCCGATAGAAAGAGAGCATCATGGGACTGCAGCTCCTAACACAAGACACGTCAGGACACCGTCTCCAAATTTCCCACCACTGCCGGCAATGTATGATGCTTGACGTTTGACATTCGACGTTTGAAGCACACACACAAACCCAAATTCATACATATTCATCTAAAGGCCTGGACAGACTTAGGTTGTTCTTATTATTTTTGTTGTTTATGCAACAGCATTAAATACACACAGCCTAGAATCACTTTTTAAATGAATTAAAATGCACAGTTAACATATACAAGTTACTTATTATCATGCTGATATTCCACAATAGCGTGCCATAAATGTGGAAGGAAATTTTGCTAAGAAGTATTCAAAAAAATAAACAGGACCATGAAAAGACAACTCTTGTACAATGGTCATCGTTTAATAACTTTTGAACATTACGTTTAATATTAAAATGAAAGGATTTACATTTTTAAAGAAAATAGTATTGAAATACTAGTATCTAGTCTGCATTCATAAATGTACCTATAGAAATTTGATTAAATTAAAAACTGGAAGCCAGTCATGTTTGATCACCTTTAAAGGTAAAAATGTGCTGGTTTGTTTACAGAGCAGATATTTCAGATATGTTTTATGCAATGGTTAGTGACCAACACTGTAAAAAAAGAGGACAGTAATGTGCAGATTATTACCAGGCAGCAGAAATTGAAGAAATAGAAATGTATTCAAGAAATGTATTTCAAAAAATGCAAATAAAATCATCACCACACTGTGGTCAAGATCAAGCCCCGTTTGCCCAGGCCTTTAGATGGACCAGAGCTTTGACCAGAACATTCCAGTCGCATTCCTCATCCCAAAACCTCCTGGGACGTGTTTACAGAGGCTTCCACCTCCTGCAAGTTCACAGCTGAGTGAAGGGTGTATCCTGTATTCCTCCTCTTTTCCCTCTTCTCCCTTCCTTCCCTAAGAGAGTGAAACAGGAAAAATAGATACAAGAAGTAAGTGATGAGCCATAAAGCTAAAGGGAAGTATGGTGGTGGGAGGGTTGATTATTCATTTTAAAATTTACTTTTTAATTCTTGCGATGTTTATATTACTCATATTCACATCTGTATACACAAATATCAATTTATCCTGCTATACTTTGTTATTTTATATCATTTCATGTGGGGTTTTTCATATTTTTTTATAAATGCATCTATTTTTGTTACTTTTTATTATTATTATTATTATTATTGTTCAGATGTCTGTCTGAGTGCCTGGTTTACATTGATATCTGCACATTCGTCCATCTGTTTTGTACCTGAATGCAAGCTCATCAGCACAGGACACAGTTTTTATTTTGAAAGCATTTAATATACATTTTAAAATTTCATTTTAATTTTAAAAATGACATTTAAAATTTTAAAAAGTTGGTTGGAATTTTAAAGTTCAATTTTAATTTACTTCCACCTCTTCGGTTCTCGAGTGTGTCAAATCAGAGGTCCTGTGGCACTGTGCTGTGCTATAGTGACGCTATATTAATCTCATATGCATACATGTACAGTGTATAACTGTGTGTCCAGTGTGTAAGATTCTTCATTATGGACGTGTCTCGTTTCGAAGCATTATCAGAGATTCAGGAATCACAAATATGTGTATCATTACCGCTGTATTGTCATCCGAGGGTGTTATGTATTCAAAGTAGCGTGTTTGTTGCATCTCGCTATAAGGCAAAACCTAAGGTCCATCTAACAGCTGTGGCGTAGCCTCATTTTGTGCATTTTTCGTGTTTTTACTAAAAAAGTTGAGCGTTTTCTAATATTTCGTAATACTAATCGCATGAGAGGCCATGGTGAAAACGAACATGAGGTCGTGCCTGTTTTTAACCCCCAGTGCTGAAATCTGACGAGATGCCTTACAGAACTTTCTTACAACTCCAGCTCCTCCTTTTTTATCTTTTTCCCTTGTAACAAGTGTCTTTTTCCACATCTGTCAATCAGACATGACCATAGACACTGCAACATACTGTGCTAAAAAAAAACATCGTAATCAGCTGTGTACAGTAACTAGCCAGCCCTCCCAACATCTGGCAGGTCATCATTTCAAATTTAATTTCAAATTTAAATAAAACACATTTCAGTTCACACCAAGAAAAATTTCACAACAGTGCCGCCATTTGGTTTTTTTTTTTAGTTACACTCTAAGAGCAAAATACCATTTTAGCTTTAAATTTCTTAAATTTGTAACTGAATTACAAACTTAATTTTTAACTGAATTACAAATTCAGCCAACTCAGCCCAATTTGTAATTCAGTTAAAAATTAATTAAGTGAAAAATCATCTGTAGTACATTCTGATCACTCATTATTTGAAGGTCAGAGAACTAAAATTTTTGAGGCAGCTTTTTTGGTTTTACAAAAATGTTTTTTCTTTGGTTGTTTGCAACTTATGAATTTTTGATAAATTACGATGATATGTTCCCTTCAAAAAGCTTACAGATATCCTGGAGCTTAAAATGAAGATTTCTAAATAATCTTTTTTCTTTCTGTTTTCCTTATTTTGTGCAAAAGAAATGTATGTTTAAATAATTACAGCACTTTTGTATCATGATCATTGCTGCAGAAACAAAACCTTGTATCTCGGTTTTATCTGTATGTTTTCTTTTTGTTTCATAAATTGAAAAATTTGACCATTTGAATTTGTACAGCGTGTCAAAATTTAATGACAAACGGACCAAAAGAAATGCTTCAAGTGACACTAAAATCTTATTGCCTTAAATTTAAAAAGGGTTACATATTTGTAGATTCAAAGTTGTGCCCCTATAGCGACAATAATTGGAAATTAAGATAAGTCCACTTTAAGACAACAAACAGGCAAAAACTACTGAAATTTTTATTTGTGAAGTTGATTTGTATTCCAAAATAAATCACTATTATCTAAGAGAGAAAACTAACTACATCTTGCACTACACTTTTACAAAAGAGTAGATTTTAAAAATGAAAGATGTAACACATTAACATAATACTGGTTTTAAGAAAAAAATTATTCTTAGTGCTGTATAAATTGGTTGAATTTAAGGTGTGATTCAGAAACCACTGGTGAAAAAAACTAACAGTTGAACTAAATTTCTTCTTGAATTAATCTACATTTTTTCTTGATTTTTTCCATTGAATTCCCTCCAACCTGCCAGGCCTAAGGTGAGCCAGAGTGAAATGATTTAGCAGGTTTGTTGTGGTGTCCGTCACTTTTTTGTTCAGTCTTTTGTTTAATGTTTTGTGGAGGAATGTGTGTGACGCTCTGGATAAAGTCAGGACAGAGAGTCGTCAAGAAAAACATGGGAAGAATCAGTGTGGGAAGAATTACTCATCACAGATCACATTCTGAATGTAAATAAACCCGAAGATTGTCATTTAGCATTTTTTGCTTACATTTATTCTCCTGGCAGCATTACACATCATTTCATATCATTTTTTATATGTGCACTCATGCTATTAGTGATCCAATGTCATTAGAGCATTTCTTATTTTCCTATTTCATATGTTTGATATGTTTGATATGGCTTTTAGAAGAGTAGGAAATGATCAGGTGAGAACTTTGTTTTCTAAAAAATAAAACAAAAAAACACACCCTGGCTTCTAGAGGTGGGAGAAAAATCGATACATTGTGGTATTGCGGCACGATATTATATCAGTACAGTGGCACAAAGTATTGATATTTATTTTTTGTTATTTTAGCATTTTTTTTTATACAGAGGTCTACTCTGATAGCGCTATTCCTGAAGTTCACAAGTTGGCGCAAGACCTCATTCTTCTCTTGTGGAAATTGGAAAGGAGGTCAGAGTGGCCGAGATGCCGCAGAGACTCTTGTACTCCTGAATTGCAATAATATCGTATCGTGGAACAAATATCGCGATAGTATCGTATCGTCTCTGTGGCAACCCCTACCCCTAGTGGCCACTGATATGTACATTTATTTTAAAAAATGTTGAATGAACCAATGCTAAATGAAGTGCGTTTGGAGCAATGTCGTTTATGCAGTTGGAGAGTGGAGTGAAGGAAAAGCTCTTACTGTAGGGGATGATCTAGGGCCGAGGTTTATAGTGGGCTATGAATAATGACACTTTTGGATAAAGATGAGGGAAAAAAATGCTTCAAACAATAAACAGCAGGAGTCAGAATGGACCACAGTGGACCTTTTCTAGTTCATTACTAATGCTGTTTGATTGATTTTTTAGATTGATGTTTGATTTATTTTTAGGTTTTCTTTTGTTGTCATTCAGATAAATATAAAACGCTTCAGGTTGAATACATACACTTGTGTTTCTTCATTTTATGCTTTAAAAAAAAAAATAGCTTTTGTTTAATAAAAGCATAAACTGTATGTAGTTATTAACTATTTCACCTAAGAAGTCCAATGAATAAATACGTATGTCAGAAGTTGCTTCAAGATTGGGTTCTTTACCTGTTGAACAGCAGTCCAGAATTTTATTTGCAGCTCAGCAGACCAGACAAAATTTTATTTATTGTTTTTATCTTTAAGAAATTCTTAACCAAAACCCACGGTGACAACCCACTGGCATCAGATGCATGATAAATATTTAAATCATCATAGATTCAGTCTACAAAAGCATATGTAGGTAACATTAAAAGCATTAAATATCTATTTTCATAAGAAAGGAATGTGTTTTGTGGAACCGGCGGGTTGTCGCCATGTGCTTTTGGTGTGATTTTGCAGCCCCAAAGTAAGCAGCACTTTCCTCTCACTTCACCCTCCAACCTTCTCTTTTCTGGGATATGTTAATATTGTATGTATCCTCCTTCCTAATGCCGCCTTGTTTTTCAAAAATAAAGAGTGAAAAAGACAATAAAAAGGCAAAGTAAAAAAATGATCATCGGTTTGAGAAGCAACTGAAGTGTGTTGAGAGTTTGCAGCGGTGAGGAGAGAGCAGACAGTACTGATACTCGCTGATGGCCAGTTCCTCCTCAGACGCAGTGGCTTTGTACCTGCTAATCGCATTATATGCTGTATCTAAACACTCAGTAAATAAATAAAACACATGGAGTAAGAAAAAGCAGAAATACTGTGCTGTGTTAATGTATTGTACTTTGTGTATGTATTTACACTACCCATCAAATGTTATCCAGGGTATTCGTTGGTGTTCAGCAAGGGAGAAGTTTAACAGTTCTACTCCTTGAAACGATTTTTTGCTTGTTCTCCAGTGTTTCACACAAAAACTGGGGAATTTGTTACTTCATGTTGAATGTTATACTGTGTGACCTTCCTGTTATACACCACTGATGGACATGTGGTCAAGGAGGCACACAGAAACGATTTGGGACAATATAGTAAAAACACAGCTGTTTATGTAGGTCACATTTGGCGTAGTCGGCAGGATTTGGGGCTAATATGGGATGACATTGTTAAGGTCAAGTTGTTCAAAGCGTATGGTAGCAGTTAATTAGTGGCACTCAGAGAGTTAATTGTGAAAGTGGAGAAACAGTGGCTGTTACTTGAAGACCAAGGACTGTGCCAAGACCAAGGACCATTTTTTTTTTTTTTTTGGATTGGTGTTTTGTTTTAGTCAAGTTGTTTTTGCATGGTTGGTTTTTTTTTTTCTTTCTTTTGAGTGCAGTGGTGAGCTTCTAATATGGAAGAACAACTTGAGGCATTAACAGAGCAAGTACAACAGCTCCAGGCTGATAATGATAGGCTACGGGCCATGGAAGGGGCTAGCACAAGTGATACAACAACCCAAGGTGTTCGTATCATACAGAAAGAGTGAATGTAATTGAAAGGTATGTGTATGTCCTAAAGGAGAGAAAATGCTCTAACTTTCCAGGTTAATTGTCTGATGCCTTAAGTGTGGAGGAGAGGGTTGAGGAACTCTGCTGGTCTTTGGAATGTCGGCACATCTGTTGCAGAGCAGGCATTGTTTGCTTATGATCACTTGGGAGGGGAGGCCAAGACAGAAATCAAGTTTCATCCTCCACGTGGTAGGAATGACCAGAGCAAATTTAAACTATTTTAGTGGAACCATATGGGTGTTCACAATCCTATATCGGGTTTCAGAAGCATTTTTTTCAGCAAAAGCAAGTAGAAGGGGAATACCTAAGAGAGTAGTCATACTCATTGTTGACCTTGATGGAGATTCTTAATCAAAGAAGTCCCCGGCCTAACCTAAATGCTGATCATTTGGTGTATGATCAGTCTGTGGAGCATGTCAGAGATTGCATGCTATGGAGGGAGCTTAAATGATCAGTACGACTTAATCCTGAAGTTTCTTTTTGAACTTTGCAGTGAAGCTATTAAATGGGTAAAGGAGGGCTTCTTTGTCGAAAAACCCAGTACAGAGTTAATGGGCTTTTAGATGCTCTGCAAACAGTGTGCAGAGTCGAAGGATAAGCTGGGGAAAGCCACACAGAATATGTGGGTATGCCAAGGGCCCGTGCCTACTCCTGTGATACTCAGATGGAATGAATGTAAGGTGGAAAGTCAAGTAACAGTAACCTAGCACGGAATGTAAGGTGGTGTCATTTTAGACCATGGCAAGATGCTGATGGCCCGTCACCAGGACGGTGACCTTTCAAAGTGGGGTTGGATGTAACGCGTGGGGTAGGCATGACTTTTATTTTGACAGCTTATGCTGTAGGTCACCATTACTGCTGCTGTTGTCTAGCGAGAGTATCAGGAAACATCGTTTGATATTGTTGCTAATTGGCAGCACCATTTAAATAGCGCTGATCTTTGTTGTGCTGGGGGCTTCTTCGATGGAAAACCTGGAACATAGTTAAAGGGTTTAAGACGCTCCAAAAGTCAGTAAGCTGATGTATATCTGCTAAATATCTTACCTCTTGGATTCAGTAACACTCTTTGAATGGTCCATAGGCTGTTTATCCACTGGCTCTCCTATTAACCTTTGATTGTGGGGAACACCATTGTTTGAGTTGTGTGGATTTGTATGTATTTTTTGTTTTCGTTTCTATTATTTTGTGATGGGTTTAATTCATTTATTGCTGTGTATGGTGTGTTGATTTACTTTAAAACCTGGGTTATAGGAGAATGCCCAGGGTTAGTGTTATTTTATGAAATAAGAAAACTATGATAGAAGTTTGCTGAATGTCTTGTTAATATCACTTAAGATGACGTGTAATTAAAATCTGTTGGACACGTAAGTATTATCTGTTCCATACTGCTGTGGATGACCTGGGGCTAAATAAACAGCTGTGTTTTTACTATATCGTCCCATGCCTCCTTGACCACATGTTCATCAGTGGAGCATAGCAGGAGGGCCACATACTGTTGCTGAGCAGTGGATTCAGAGTGGTGGTTTAGGAGTGATGGTTTAAAGGGGACATTTGCAAAACTCACATTGTGCATCCTTTTGTATTTCCATTTGGGTCTCTACTGCTCCTATAAACACTCCAAGCATGAGAAAAAACATCCATCCGTTTTCTGTGAATCAACAGAAGGATTTTGGTGTCAGGAATCATATGCTTCTATGAGCTGTTTGGATGGCTCCCCTATTGTGACGTCAGAATAGGGAAATTCGCATAGAACCACCCCTCATATGTCGAGCCCCACCTACTAGATTAGTTGGAAATCCGCCATTTTTGTCTGCTAGTTTTATTAGCACGCATAAGATGCAGAGTGCTATGGCTACAGACAAAGGCAAGTCACTCATGAAGTGTTGTGTTCATCTTGCTCTGGGTCAGACTCAGCTTATTTGCATAAACGTGATAGAGCCCATAAACGGCTCATTTTGAAAGGGACTTTAACTGTCAAGAATAAAGCTGGTGAAATCTCTTTATGTGAGAGTGATGCTGTGCAAAGAACTTCATGAACATGTTTTGTATAGCCCATAGACCTATTATAACTAAAGTGAGTTTTGCATAATATGTCCCCTTTAAGAGTGACAATCTCGGAGCAGTGGATTCGGGGAGGCAGTTTTAGAGCAGCAGATTCAGAGTGGCGGTATCAGACCAGTGGTTTTGGAGCGACAATTTAGGACTAATGGCAATGGATTCAGGTAACAGATTCAGAGCACTGGTTTTCGAGCAACAGATTTAGAGCCATGGCATAACTGAATATTGGCATCCATTCCAGGAAAATGATGAGGAGGTATAGGATTCAGTCAGCTGTTGTTATGCTGGCCCGGATCCTCTCCTGGCTGGCTTTCCAGTTGTTATTTGGGTGTACTGTGTTGCTGAAATGACACAAACTGCTGTAGTTTAGTAACTGCAGTTTATTGTGAAAGCTTGAAACTGGTTCAGATTTTACCAGCTGAACACCCTGTTTACCCTTGGTGTTGAAATGCATCCTGGATGATTGATAAATACCACCAGGACACACCATAATCAGATCACTCACAACACTTGTCAAGGCGATCTGGGATGGGTGGGAACACATATCTTAGGTAGAGAAAATACTAATGTGTCCCTCACAGGAACATCACAGAAGAATACATCATGTGATGGTGAGGAACAGCAAAGACAGCAACAGCAGGTCTGGAAGGAACAGGACTCATAACTGTCCCATTTTAAAATGATTTGGATGAGCATCCTTTATGTTGCTCTGGTGAAGGAGACGTGTTGGACTGCAAAGCTGTTTAAAATAATGAAGGGAAGCTGCAGGTTTAACATTTTTTAACTAAACTGCAATGTAATTGTTAAAGGAAGTATTGTAGTCGGCAGCAGCGAAATGTGAACACAAGGGTTCACAAGGGGACACCTTGTAGGCCCCTGATGGATACAGCAAATGGTGATGTATATCTGTCCATGATCACCCAGAACCCACTTTAACACCAAGTGTAAAACTCCTTACACACAATACAAAAAGCCAGACAGTTAATTTGGTGTTCTTCTTAAAGACATCCACAGTGGTCTAAATATTACAATGATAATTCAAACATAAAGAAATAATCACATAAAATGTATTATTTTCCAGCGCAGTAAGAAATGGCATGCAGGACACTAATGTCAAGCAAAATAATAAAGAACTCATTTAAATGCAACAAAAATGTCAAAAACACAACCTGATCTAAAAGAACCAAGAAAGAAATTAAAAGGAATGCAAAAATGAACATAAATTTCCTGCTTTTCTGTTATCTACCGTACTGTGCAAAAGTCCCCCCCACACACACACTTTATATTTTGCTTTGATTAATCTTAGTATTCATCAATAGTATTTTTGTCTTTAAAGTCTAAAGCAAAGTGGCCCCTTATAGTCACAAATAAACAAACCATTCACAGTGTGAACGGTGTGAAATTCTTTCTCTGTATTTAACCCATTCACCAAGTGAAGCAGTGGGCAGCCATGGATGCAGCATCCAGGGAGCAATGTGTGGGGACAGTACCTTGCTCAAGGGTTCCTTAGTGGTGCCACTGGCAGTCCAGTGATTCAAACCCACATCCATCTGATCACAGGGGCATCTCCCTAACCACCAGGCCACCAGCTGTACTATACTGGCATATTGAGTACATTAAATGAAAGAAATGGGAACAAATGTTTCTCTGCAACAGACTTGTAAACTGCCTAAATATACAAGGTATCTAGATAAAGGTGTTCCAACAGCTCAGCATTCAGCACCACCAGTATACTGATCACCGCCTGATCATCTGCACCTGTTTCTTTACTGACTCAGGTTTTAAGTTGGATGTGGTTTGTTCTGCTTGTATGATTCATACCATGTGTCTTAAAAACATTTCACTGAAACTGGTCAGGTTCAGGGGCTGGACAGAAAATGAGAGTCTTTTAAAGTCCTTCAGGAAATCAGGAGAACTGTTCCTGAAGACTACATTAAAATACAAGAAAGTCTGTAAAATGTGAAGAAATGAGGGGTGGCTCAAAACAGTACTGTATGTGAATTCTCAAAAAAATGATACAAACAACATGTGCCCTTCTTTGAAACTGTTGACAGAGGATGCTGCTTTTAGCTGTGCATTTAGCTCTTCTGAAATTCCAGCTTTTTTCGTATTTTCTCATGATCTCCCTGCGATTGGCTTCCATCTTCTTCAGCGGGATCCTGGTTTTTAAATGCAGTACAAAGGTCTGGTGCTGTGACATCGCCATCCTGGAAACACCAAAAAAGATTAATACACACACACACAGACACACACACACACACACACTTTGTGTAAAAGGTGAGTGGTACCAGGGGTTTGGTGAAGCCTTTGATCAAGCACCACTTCACAAAGTATTTATTGGCAGCTTCCAGACTCCTCTTGTCCATTCTCTTGTAGTATACCCTGATCAGCTGCTCCGCAAATGTCTCTGGCAACATTTTGGAGACCTGCAGGAACAGGACAGGCTTAACACCCTTCCTCATTTCAGTTCACACACCTTCTAGGATGCAAAAAGTGAGTTTTGCATAATATGTCCCCTTTAAGAAAATGACCTTGTACCAAATTGCACATCCTTGTACCAAACGGCACACTTCTAGTTCAAAGTTTATTTCTATTGTTCATTTATATATGGGTACTCTGTGTGTTCTTTTGTACTTCTGTGCGTTCTGGGGAATCGCCATCTCACTGTATACGCATTCATAGCTGAGATGACAATAACATTCACTTTGACTCTGACTTTGACATCGACATAATGGCAGTAACTGACTGGGGTAAGGGGCCTCAGACAGCTTCATCGGTGGAGAAAGTTATAATTGGGCTTGTCTGCAATAAAAAATCTGAAGCTAATTTTACCGATAGCTCTGCACTGTAATCGGGCAGTCTAATGAGTGTTGTGTAGATTCATTTACAGGCATCTGTTTGGGCAGTCCATTCATAATTAACCTGATCAGGAATGCCAAGGTTAAGCCTCAGAGCTTATTAGCAAAATCTGTCTAAAACAGGTGTTTGTTCTCCTACACGCTTGCAGACACCTCACTCCTGCGAATGAGCCACCCCATAACATAGTCAGCTCAGTTTACTGAAGTTTGAGTAAAGCAGCTATGAATATATGTTGGGCTCTCTGGATTATTTAACAACAGCGGAAGCAGAAATGGTGGCTGAACAGAGACACAAGTGACTTGTGGGCAGAGCTTGTGTGTACCTGATGCCTGAGGATCTTGATGGGATTGGTAGGATCCTTCTTGCTATAGAATAAGACTTTACTGATGGGATCACTTTTCTTCCTCCCATAGTCCAAGTGAACCACCTGTTGTATAAAAAGAGATTCCACATTAGCCAGTGCTGTAACAGGGATTAAAATGCTTCCAGGACATGAAAAATGATAAAGGTTTTCCCTTACATCGACTATAAAGTCATTAGGGTTTAGATCCTCGTCATCGGTAGCTGGTTTGGCTTGAGCCAACTCCTTGGAAAATTCCAGCAACATTTCCTGCAAAACAGGATCAAGAAACAATGTGGAAGGAGCTGGTAGACTTACAGATGTTGATACCTCAGATTGTAGTAATAAAAAAAAAAAATCCAAAAAATCCAATTTTTGTGTCACACACACCAGATCACGTGACGTCAATCGGTCTCGGAAATGACTCACGTCTAGAGTATATAAACAGGAAGTGTGAGTCCCTCTGCACACAGACATTGGAGTTCGTGCCCCAACAACGTGACTCCCTCATCTCCGGTACCGTGAGTACTCTGACTCGGTTGAGTCTCTCTATCTCTTACCTCTGTGTGTGTGTGTTGGAACGCAGGTTCCTTTGGTGGGAATCTTTACTCCTTCTGTGGAGTGTTCTCAGAGTAACTGCATGATTAACCAGCTCCCTCATGTGTATCTGCAATTGGGCTCTTCCGTCACGCTACATCTGGGCAACTCGAAACTACTCCGTGACAATTTTATCAGGACGCAAGTACAGGGTACATACCAGGAAGTCCTCAGACTTTAAATATCTGCACTTCTTTTGCACGTTTAATATTATTAATTTTCTATGTATTATATTATTTCTTTCTTATTTTATGATTTTTTTCTTACTACTATTTTTTTATTTTTAATGTTTTTATTATATTCCTGTAAAGCACATTGAATGACCCTTGTATATGATGGGCTGCATAAATTTTAATTTGACCCGACTTCACGCCAAGGCCAACAGTACCACTGCATTTAGTACTTTTGAACAAAATTCCCCAGATAATTTCCTCAGCACAAGGTACACATTTTTTTTGCATTTGCTTTTGCTCTTGTTGTAATGAACACCACAGTTATGTAGTTTTGTATTTTTAAATTGTATTTTTATTACAGTGATTAATTTGTGTGTTCATTTCTTTTGGCCTCTTACCTGTGAAACAACAAGGGGTTTCTCAGGAGTGGTCTGGCCCACACATTTGTACAGTCGCCTGCAGACGACGTTCTGAAGAATGGCCTGAGCATGGGACAGCTCAGGCATGGAGGAGTAAAGGATCTGCTCAAAGATGTGATCTGTGGAGGAGCAGGGGTCAGCGTAAAACTACAATCAAATGCAAGAAATTGTTGCAATATTGAAGACTTAACATGTTCTTTGACCAGACTATGCCTAGGCTTTTCTTGACAATTTGTCCATGAAAGACTAATCAAACACTGTCTAATAATCTAATTAGACAGCAGTTGTCTGTCTTTTGTAGATACTCCATAATGAAAACTGAAGGCATGTAACCAAGAGTCTTTAATGCTAAACACTGTGACTATAAAGAATGAGGCTTACGAGAAGTTCAGAGACTAATGCAGGGCTTTACAAAACAGCAAGACAGGAACTATACAAGGGGTAACACAAACAAACATATTCTTTAGAAAGAACTAGAAGAGATTCAAAAGAAAAGAAAAAAGTGAGCCACAAAAAGGCCTCAGGTAGGAGGCAGTAGACTAACAGCTACAGTTGGGAGGAGCAGTGCCTTAAGGCTTATGGCTAATCTAAATGTAAATAAAGGGTAACTGAGTAACTGGGAGAAAAAGTATAAACAGTCTTTTATGAGGAGATCAAGCCTTCTCTCTTCAGTTAGTTCTTAGTGCTGTACTCAAACTGATCTTCTCTATGTTCCCTTCTCCTTCTTTGTTCATCTGCAGCTCAATATTCCTTTCCACTGTTTGCTCCTGTTTTGCCACTTCATTACTTTTACTTTTACTTCTATTCCTTGTGTTTTCTGTTAGCTCTCTTTCTGTTTTGTCCCCTCTCAGTTGGTATGTTTTGTTTTATCTTGTCCTTTCTGGGTTCTTATTCTTTTCCTTCTCTTTAATTGATCTATTTATGTATTTATTTATTTTGGTTATATTTCCTGTATTTATTAATTCATTCATTCCCCCTCAGGTTTGAGCCCTGGGTCTGCTGGCTTCCTCACCAACTTATCAGTCATTACTATTAGAATATTACAGTGCCTTACCAGTGAGTTTGGTGTATGCCTCCATGTCTTCTATGGTCTCTGAGATTTTGTACATTTTTCCTGCAGACCCTTGGATCTGGATGTAGGGATCAGCCTTCACCAAGGCTTCTGTTATCCTAGCACACACACATGCAGAAAACAAAGAAATGCATCTAAAAGTAATTCAGATGTCTATTTTGAGACCAAAAGTGCTGTAATGGAACTGTAATTTGGGTTTGTGAAATAAGATACAAACATACAGATTAAACATATTCAGCAATACTGTTGCATTGCCATGGGGGATGAGGAGCTTAGCTAGAAGGTTATACTCACATATATTCAACGATGTTGCTGACTTTGTGCTGGTAGGCCCTGCGATGCAGGCAGTTCCGCATGTAAAATAGGTCATATACATCACCCACTTCCTGTTTTAAACAATAAGGGAATGAGAGAATATTGCAAAATAAAAAGCGTAACTTTATATTTTGATATGTAATACATTATTAGACATCTATGAATGTGCATATTATTTCAAACATTTCAAAAAAGATCTCACATTCATATATACATTTTTCTATAACTACCATTTAGAGTAAGTAATTTTTTGGAGTAAGGGTAACAAATAAGCAACACAAAATAGCTACCATGAGCTATCAACCCTTGTACTGTACAGCTGTTGAGGAAGCGTCCAGAGAATATTCAGCTGGTTACCTAGATGGCAGTTTCATTGATGTGGTTGGGAAGGTGCTCTCAAATGTAAGGCACTAATCTAATAGCCATTGATAGGTGTTACTTTTTTTCCCTTCCAGTTTTATGACCAGCCACGACTGCAGGGCACACACCTTGTCTCTGTAACAGATGTGCTTCTCCTTGTTCACTTCACACACTCGAGCAAACTTGAGGAAACGATGGTAGTCAAAGATGTTCCGGATGCCCAGGTGATGCGAGTCTCTGTTCATAAGAAAAATGAAAAGGCAGTAAGTGAACAGGGTTAGCAAGCACAAGGTATGCCTGAAACTATTTTCACTAAAATTTCCATGAAAAATGTGCATGCAGAATATTTCCATGCAGAAATATTTAAGTTTGGACAGATGGTCCATATAAAATGAGTGAAGTACAGTATCTCATTGTAAACGCTGCTCAGGAATGGTTTGAGGAAAGTCAAGGCACTGGCTGGCAGATTCCTCAGAACTCAGTCCAATCAAGTATCTGTGGGAAGTGCCAGACAAACTAGTCTGATCCATGGAGGCCCCACCTCACAGCTTACAGGACCAGATATGCAGGGTTACAACAGGAGGCGCATGAAAAAACTGAGATGCTGTTAGAAAAAGGTGCGGGTGTTGCTTCTGTCCACACCCATAATATCATAGGCAAAAGTGTCAGTGTTGCTTGAGCTTTCACATTACAGGACATTCAAAAAGTTTCTACACTTTTTAAACTCTATTGCTTTAGGATTTCAAAAACAAATTACAGCACTTGTCTACGTAGTCGTCAACTTTTTGCGATGCAGTTTTCCCAGCCTTGTACTCACTTTTTAATGCCATCAACAAATAATGCTTTCACATCAGCAGCACATGGGGCAGCTGGTGGCCTAGTGGTTAGGGCGTTCGCCCTGCGATCAGGAATTCATGGCTTTGAATCCCAAGACTGCATAGCTGAGGTACTGTCCCCACACACTCCTCCCTGGGCGCTGTGTTCCTGGCTGCCCGCCACTTTACTTGGTGAATGGGTTAAATGCAGAGGTGTGTGGTGTGTTCATGTATGACAGAACTTTCACTTCACATAAAAATCCTCTTTCCCTTAAAGCTTTTTTGAGACGTCCAAAAAGGTGTAATATAAACCAAAAAAAAACAAAACGGCATGATCACACTGATTACTAGGACTTGGTTCCACTTTGAACTATAATTTGTTCTTTCAAATTTTCAAAAAATGTTACGTGTCTTACAAACTAGCTACAATGATCAGCTTAAATGGGATGATGAAAGCATTGCAGACACCCAGCCGTGGACATTTCCACTGGAACAGAACATCATACATACATTCACGCAGAATGAGAGACTTGCCTTGCGAAATAGTCCCACTTGTCCACATCGATGCTGTTTATTTTATTTGCCACAATCTCGTAAAGAAAAGACTTCTCCTTCGATCGGCCTTTGTACTTCCACTAAAGGAAACAAAAATAAGGATGATCAACGGCAAGATCTAAATTAGAAATGGGCATTTTGAAGCATTTTGTGGTTCGCCACTAAATTGCAAAGCTCAAAGGACTTAAAAAGATTCAAAATGTTTCCCTATGTCCATTAACTGTAACTCTTTTTTTTCTATTTTGCAGAAACTTCCGCACAAGTAGGCTGTCCTTGGATAGGTTGAGCAACTTAACCTACTTTGCTGATAGCCAGAACTGCAGCTTGCAAGACAGCAGGAACAGCAGCCTAGCGACACTGCCACACCTCAGATATGTTATTCTTGGGGTTTTTTTTCAAGACAGGGATACCATACACACAGTGCATAGTAAAACCAAACAACATTCCTCCTTTTGTGTTATTCCCCCATGGAATAACACAAAAAATAAACACACACAAAACTACACAGGACAGGAGAACACACAGCTCGAAAGGATCAACAATACAGTACTCAAGAACAGGACAGCATCCAGCGCAGATGAAAGGAACAGTAACAGCATTAGTGTGACTGAACACAGTATCATATCAGATTCTAGCAGTAGAGCAGTTAAATGTGGACTTGACATACACTTGAGGTAGAAATTACAATACTTTTTTTTTTACAAAAATAGCATCAACAGCAGCAGCAGAACAGAGAATGTACAACATTGAATGAATAAAACTATTTACTGTGGTGGTAGGATTTAAGCTTGCGTCAATGGCAGAACAGTTCAGTGTAAATATGAGTTGTGTTTGGGAGAAGGAAGCATTTCGGTTCAGACATGTATTCGTGAGAGGGTACATTTTATGGTTTAGTTCTAAAGAGTCTAATGGACTGGGGGAGGAACTCGTCAATGAATGCCCATAAGCTTCAATTCAATTCAATTCACATAGCGCTATTGACACAGATGCTCTCACAAGACAGTTTTACAGAATCCAGATCTGAGCCCATAGTGATTGAGCCAAGGGTGACAGAGATGAGGAAAAACTCTCTAAAGCTTGAGAAAGAAACTTTAGAAGCAACCAAGACTCAAAAGGGAAACCTATCCTCCTCTGTTTGACCCGGAGCTTCTTGATACTATTCTTCGGTCGCAGCAAACCCAAACCCAAAGCCTAGACTAATAACACACATGCACCCTTCTGTAGGAGGAAGGACCCACAAGGGATCAGTTTACAGACCTGTTTGTCATCGCTCAAGGCATCCTGGGGTCCTGCAATTAGTTCCTTGATGAAGACGAGGTCCTCCGGCAGCTTGAGGCCGAATTTCTCCATCACAGGCTCCAGATGATTCTCCCTCACCAAGTGGTCAAACATCTGCACTGAGGCACTTTCATGCTGCAGGGAACACACAGAACTATGTGAAAGACCACATAGATCACTGATCTTTGAACTTATATCCTTGACCAAATAGATTCTTGTTCCTAGATCATGTGTAACACGGTTTGTCTTTGGTTATTTTTACTGTAGATGTGGCCTTCTCCTCTTACAGGCACACCAGAACTGTGACAAAGGTATATTTGGTATGTAGACACCTAACATTCTAAAATATATTTTTCTTTCTTTTTTTTTAAAATATTTTTCTTTCTACATGTTAGGGAAAATGTGAACTATATAATTTGTTGTCTGTGTTGGGTCTATTTAGAGGTGATGGGTTTTTGTTTTGTGGTGAGATACAATTCTTACCTTCCATTTCAGCTCGGGCCGGACTTTGGGGATAAACTTGCGATCAAACATGTGAGAGAATGGACCATGGCCTGCAAAACATTCACAGCTGATGGGTTATTTTGTAACAGGGGTGTTGATACAGAACATTTGATAAACTGCTTTTGTGAACAACAGAAGGAGATTAATTTCATTCCTCACCCAAATCATGACACAACCCAGCGATCTGAACACACAGAAGATCCCTTTGGCTTATATGCTCCCACTGGTTCAGAGCCTGGACAAGGCAGCCTGCTAAATGTCCGACCCTGTATGACACACCACCCAAAAATATGGTAAACATTAGTGCATTCAAAATATTAAACCTAAAAGGGCTCCAAAGTAGAGCAGATGGCATATTAGTACGCTTGTGTCAACAATCACACTACTGTTCTTCTTAAGTTTTAGTTTTAGTTTTTAGTGCGATTGTGTCAGCCTGAAAAGGACAAAACACAGAACAACAAATCAATGGAGCAGACATTAAAACAGACTTCAAGAGCAGTTATTTAAAAAAAAAGACTGGTGTCACTGTTTGTTGTTGTGTAATTAAAAATAATCAGTCCGTGAACATGGCTTTGTGCACTTTTCCCACCTGTATTCAGGCAAGAGTGGTTTGGTCCACCCATTTTCATCTATCTGCAACAATAAATGGCTTGGTAAGAGAAAGCAACATAATGCTTCCCTCATTGGTTCAGCGGTAGAACACAGTGTGCTGAATGAAGAGAGTGAGAAGGGGCGCCGGTTTGAGGAGTAAATATTTTTTAACACAAACCTTTTTTGGCCATAAAATGAATGTCTCCAAACCCTGGTTTTATTGGAACCACGCAATCAAACTTTGCATTTTCTTGCAGAAATGCAATCGAGATATTACTCTTTTTATCATTGAAAAAAGGTGATTTTTGCCCAGAATTTTGTAATGGTTCCAATGCCAAAACATCTGCTAATATCCAGTAGAGTGTGCACGCATTCAGTTTTTTGATCGGTTGCTCATCATTTGAAACTGAAAATTTTACCCAAACTTCAATTAATCAAACAGTGGCCATTGTGATGTCACTTCACTCTGCGAGCTGCTGCCAGAGAGCTACTGAAGAGAGCCAGAGAAAAACTGGAGACAGCCAGAGAAAATGCTGCAGCACCGTGGAGAAATCAGCTGCTCCTTCACTCCACCTTTTTTCAGCCACTTTATGTGCTTTTAATGTGGGTTGTTTCACCTCCTCCTGCCTGGTCTATTAATGCTCTGCCTGAGAGAATCATCACAGGTTCAAATCCTGCTCTGAGTGTTTTTTTAAACACAAACTTTGTTTAGTCTAGACACCTCATGGGGCAAAAGAAACATGGCCCACTCCAGGCTGAAGACTGAGTGGTCTGGGTGCATAGCTGTCTGTGGGGCAGCTGGTGGCCTGGTGGTTAGGAAGTTACACCTGTGATTGAAAAGTCCCAGGATTCCCAGGATTGCCAAAGGCACCCCTGAAGAACTCTTGAGTAAGATACCGTCCCCACACACTGCTCCCCGGGCACCGCTGTCCACTACTTTACTCAAGTGAATGGGTTAAATACAGAGGACACATTTCCCACTGTTCACACTTGACAAATGGTTCAGTTTTACTAAAAAAATCAGCCTGTAAGAGCACCTTTTTTAGGCATGCACAGGTCGGCAGAAGTGTCTCTCCGCGGCCATGCACCCCGCCCTAATAAATACCGCACCCTCCAACGCCCTCCTTGTAACAGGTTCATTTGCCAGTGCTGAACTCTTTGCTGAGCTTTTTCTCTGGTTCTCCGAGCTGTTTGTCTCTGCCCACATGTGTGTAGCACAATTGCACCAGCCCCCATCCCCCCATGCACCTCTCATTTTCGTCCGTGTTCTGTGGATGCAAAAAGTTTTTTTAACCATAAATTGCTTGGTAATAGACAGCAAGTTAATGCTGCCCACCTGCGTGGTTCACCAGTAAAATATGGTGCTGCATGAAGAGCGTCAGAAAAGGCACCCGTTCAATGCTCTGCTGTGAGCAGAACTTTTTTAACACAAACTTTCTTTTGTGTGTCTCCAAACATTGATTTCATAACAGCCACGCAATCACCCTTTGCCTTTTCTCACGGAAAGGAGAGTCGCTGAGCAGGTCCTTCCAGTGGCTCCACTATATAAAAACCCCAACACTTGACTCGGTCATTGGTGTCTGGCCACAGGGCCCTTCGAGTGAATCACAGACTGTCTGATGCAGGTTGCTGCATGCAGGCCAGATTCAGAGTCAGGCAGTGGGGATGCTGTAGTGGGAGTGTGGTGGAGTGTCAACTGAATGGAGAACCAGCTACTGTGGGCCAATGGCCAGGGAGTCTTCACCAATTTGGGCAGCTGGCAGCCAGCTTATCTCAATAGGCTGTTTGAAAAAGCAAGAACCTCACATGGTGAGCCTGATCTAAAGGTGAAGAACTAAAAAGTTGAAGCCTGTGTTTCTTGTGTTTCTTATAGCCTGAGTTTATCAAACGGTTATTACAATGCCTCACATAATGTTCTCTACCAACAAAATCATCAACCGCTAATGTCATGTCTGTGCTTGTCTCCTTTCCATCTGAGCTCTGAACAACAAAAACAAGTTGGTTTAATCATCCTTACCCAATGGAGTGCTCGAAGCGGTTGTGCGAGGCTCCAGGAAACACCAGGTAATTCCCTCCCAGCTGCTTGATGTGCCTCAGCCTCTGAAACTGAGGAGTGTCAATGATACAGACCAGCAGAGGGTGGAGCTCAATATGGCCATGGATGGGGTCATTAAACACCTGCAGAGAAAACAAAACCACCATGAACCTTCATTGAGGAAACGATACACCAGAAATACAATAGTGCTGATCAACAGTCAGGTGTTCACGATGGAGCATAAGCCATTTGGCATCTCTATCTGTTCCTCTCAGATTCCATTCGAGTCTAAAGGATGAGGAGTTTGAAGCACACCTTGCTCTCCTTGGGCCTGAGGGAAAAAAATGATAGAGAGTGATAATCACAATTAAAGTACCCAAACAAGGAGCATGTTTGTACGTGCCTGGTACAGAAGCTACAATCCTTTCAGCTCTCTGCTGCCTTAGTTATGCTGCATCATTCGAAGAACTCTGAGACCTGTCAAGAGCATTTTAAGAGCTATTTTATGTGTAAAAACTGCTGCTGCAGCCCCTTTGGCAGGGCATGTGGAGTGCTTCAGGAAATCTAAATTATCATTCATCTCTCTTCATCATTGTACAGTTTTCTATTTTGTCTCAAGCTTGTGGATGTCTTGATTATTTCACTGAGCCTTTTTATCCCTGCGCTTTACAAATGAGCAGGTGGTGGGTGTGGCTGTGTGCAGTTAGTGGGTGACGCTACAAGCAGTACATGGCTGCAGTTGTTTATTATTAGTGGGCGGGGCTACAGGGAGTTAGTGGTCAGGGTTGTGGGAAGTTAGTGGACTGTAGGGCTGAGGGCAGTTTGAGTGATAAGCTGCAGTCTTAATGAGCCTCAATGTTTTATTCAGGCTCATTGTGAGCACTTATTGTGGTCGCATCAAAACACATGCCAGCACTTATTTATCCATTTGGCCCTTAATGTAAAACTAATTTAAACATTTTAAATTAAAAGCCACTTTCAGTAATAGTAAATGAGTTTGCTGAAGCATGGTGACAATGCAAATCGCAGATGCACACACACGAGCGCACACATACACACTCACCCTTTTTGCAGATCTGTGGTGTCATCTGTGGAGAACAGAAAGATAGGTTGATGCTTCCTGAGAGGAACATTAGACACAACTCCTACACACTACAGTCATCGCCGGGGTGACAGTCACTACCTACAGACAGAGTGCTGGTGATAGACACTATTATACCACAAAAGTGCATAGAATTCATGCAAATGTTTCTTAAAAAATAGTTTTTTTAATTCCAAATACAGATGCACATTTTAACTTTAAAAGTGTGGTTTCCAGGCTGCATTCATATTTAACTGAAAATGTAACTGAATCTAATAGCAAGTTAGAGTAACTAATATCATTTATTTCACATTCTTATTTGAAGTGTAATGAACTAAAAAGCCCATAAATTATCTTAAAGGTAGATTTTTCTTAACAGTCTAGGATAAAACGCCTTGATCTGTACCAACTGTTTTCAGTGGTATTGATAATAGTCCAGCTGGAAGAAATTCAGTTTAAATGTCAACAAGCATAAAAGGGTAATTTTGCATAGACTTATCATAAAAAGTGATTGTAATTTTAATTGTGTCTAGACTGCAACTGGAATTCTGTAAAGCATTAGTAGTAGTAGTAGTAGTAGTAGCAGTAATAGTAATAATAAATTGGTAAATTTTAACTAAATTACTTTAAAAATGCAAATTTAGAACTATTTAAACTAAGCTGTCATAGCTTTACTGTTTTAACAGTACTCAGTCTCCACCCCAACCATCTGTGTGTGTATGTGTGTGTGTGTGTGTGTGTGTGTGTGCGCGCCATGTACCACTTTTCCCCGGAGTGGCAAAGTCCTCCTGTCTCTGCCGTTTCTCCGGTGTGTTAAGACAATCCTCCACTGCCCGCTTTCCCTTCTTCATTGTTTCTGAGGCGAAGATTAATATTAATGATCACAGGCTGCACGTATCAACTGCATGTATCAACTCTTCAAAACAGCAGCAGCAGTGATCTTAACATCCAAAGTACAAAGTGAAAACACAGCCTTGGCTTTAATACCTGAATAAAAGATACGTCACTGATTCGTCAGTCAGGTGACAGGTAGGTGTTTTCTTATCCCTCACAGTTTTCCTTTTATTTATATCTTACAACTACTACTACTACTACTACTAATAATAATAATAATAATAATGCATACAAATAATAATAATGCATTTCAGAATGCCCATTGCAGTCTAGACACAATCATATTTTTAGTTTTATTATTTATTTTAAAAATTGAGCAAGGCAGAAAATTTGAGCTATGAAATAATGTACAATACGGTGCAAACATCTTGCTTGCATTTCTTTATATTTTGAATCACTTTGTTGTTTTCAAAATACTGTTATATTCCTGTCAAACTGTCTTACATTTGGCATATTCGGTAGATTCAATGAAAGAACTGGATACAGATGTTTTACAGTGACAGGCTGCAAAGTACCTGAAGACACAAGGTCTCTAGATACAGAAGTTCCAAACACTCAACACTCAGCACCGCCAGTATACTGATCACCGCCTGATCATCTGGAATCATCTGCACCTGTTTCTCCACTGGTTTAGGCCTTTAGTTAGAAGTGCTTTGTTGTGCTTGAATGGTTCAGACATAGGTCACTGTGTGTCTTAACAAACAAAGAACATTCCTCTGAAACTGGTCAGGTTCAGGGACTGGGCTGAAAATGAGTGTCTTTGAAAGTCCTTCAGGAAGCTTGTAGAACGGTTCCTGAAAACTACATTAAAAATACACTGGATATTTAGAAGCAAAACATGATGAAATGAGGGGTGAAGATTTTTGCACAGTAGTGTAAATATAAATGCATAAATATTGCTGTTGTTCAAGGCTGTAGTTTGAACAAGTGAGGTGTTTCAATATAGTGGACAATGTGCAATGACATTTGGATTCCACATTTGGAATATATATTTGATGCTCATCCTTACTGTGAGGCATTCAGGATTGTGATGGCAGAACACATCTGTCCTATTGGTCAGGCCTTCAGAACTGGACTGAAGTCCTGCTGTATTGGATAAACCATCAACATTATGAGGAAGATGAATCAGCCAATCACATTCTGATTCACAGTGAGTGGGACCGGTTTGGTGAGGTAGGACACCTCTGTAGTCTTTCTGGTGGGTCTAGAAAATTAATTCACTTTAAATAGGAGTGGCAGTCTAAAATGTTTGTGTGACAGTTGGTGTAACCGTGTTGTGGGTGTGTCAGATTATTAAAACAGAGCGTTTATAGTCAAGTGATAAAGTTCAGTATGGTCCACATCAGTTATGGGTACTGAAGGCATTAAATTCTCAGTTATTGGTGTGAAAAAGTCATCACATTCTCCCTCTGGGGCATGGGCGTCGCCGCCATTCAATCAGAGGGGGACGTGTCCCCCTCACATTTCAGAATTATTTGTTTGGACCCCCCCCCCCACACATTTAACATAAATAATTAGTTCACCCACCGCTGCTGAAGCTTGAATCTTTCGCAAAAGAATCCACTCCACTTAATCGACAGAAGAATACACACACCACTGGAAATCTGAGCAGCCTGTCTGTGCACTGACAATTCACTTCACTTCTATGTGGTGAGTTGGAGGTAAACCCGAGCGGATTTCCAGTGGTGTTTGTGTATTGTTCTATCGATTAATTGGAATGGATTCTTTCGCGAAAGATTCAAGATTCAAGATTTAAGATTCAACAGGGCTTTCCAAACACCCCCACCCCCTAAAAGGATGACACTTTTCATGCACGCAGCAACCCCGCCCCCACCCAAACCCCGCCCCACGCCCAAACCCCGCCCCTGCGCCAAAACCCCACCCCCACGCGTAGACCGATGCATCCCCCTCACATTAAAAATGCTGCTGACATCCCTGCTCTGGGGAGTTTTACCATACCACTTCCTTTATCATATGTAAAAAGTGCTAAACAAAATAAAACTGAATACAACTGAACATATTACACAAATTTTATTTTTTGCATCCTTTCGTATTTCCATTTTGGTCGCTACTGCTCCTATAAACACTCCGCGAAAAAAAAAAAAACACCCATCTATTTTCTGTGCATCAATTGAAAGATTTTGGTGTCAGGAACCCCCCCCCCATTGTGATGTAATAATGGGAAATCTGCATAGAACCACTCCTCATCTGTCGAGCCCCCACCCACTAGATTAGTTGAAGATCCGCCATTTTTGTCTGCTGGTTTTACGAGCATGCATAAGACACCGATCGCTATGGCTATAGGCAAAGGCAAGTCACTCATGAAGTGTTGTGTTCATCTTGCTCTGGGTCCGACTCTGAGTCGAACATATAGGGCTGGATAGCGCCTCTGTTTTCTGCCATTTTCACGTGTGGTAAACGTGCAGCGTTAGTGTGGGATGGGTGGGGCATGGCCAGCAACAGCTTATTTGCATAAAAGTGACAGAGCCTTTAAATGGCTCATTTTGAAAGGGACTGAAACTGTCAAGAATTAAGCAGGTGAAATTTCTTTATGTGAGAGTGATTTTGTGCAAAGAACTTCGTGAATATGTTTTGTAGAGCCCATAGACCTATTATAACTAAAGTGAGTTCTGCATAATATGTCCCCTTTAAATACATATAGACCAACATTATTCCAGGTGTTTGACAACAATGCTTGGCTACGTAAAACTGGACTTTGGACTATTGCATCTGGCAATAGATCAGTTTTATTAGTTTAAACATTTTATTGTTCATTGTATAAGCCAAGACAAGGCAGAGCCAGTCTATTTGACTAATTTCTTATACAATAACAGCTGAGAATGCTTTACCAAAATATGAGCAAAAAGAATATCAGAAAGGAATTTGTCCGAAGTGCCTGAGAAAATGCTAAGTTGGTTGAAAACAATTTCCTCAGTTATCTCAGTAAGATGTAATCAGGTCTGTAGTTACAACAGAGGAGTCCTGAGTTCTCTTGTTCAGGAGCGGCTACGTGGAATTGAATATTTTTAATTAATGCGGAAAATGTCAATGTCAGAGGTTTTTTTTAAGCCAGACAGCAGCGTATCAAGACACATTGTTGATTTAAGGTGCTGGACTTTTTCCTCAGAGTTCTGGTGTCAGTTACAGGACTGTGCAAAAGTCTTGAGCCACCTTTCATTTCTTTGTATTTTGCATGGAAAATGAGACAATGGCTCAGCACAGTATTTTACTGCAACTTGTCCAAACATATATGTAGAATATAATACTAATATATAATACTAATGAGGTTCAAAGTCAATATTTGGTCCGACCACTGTTATTCAGCCTAAACTCCCTTTGTCAAGCTTTCCTGTCATTCTTCAGGAATAGTCCTCCTTGAGGGCTGTTTCTTTACTAGTTCATTCTTTAAGTCAGTCTTTATTCTGCTTGAATGATTTATGCATAGGTCACTGTGTGGCTTAATAAATAAAAACATTTCTCTGAGAACTCCTCCTCAAGATCACATTAAAAATACAAGAAAAAATTCAAGCTCTTTGGAAGCAAAATGGGTTGGCTTAAGACTTTTGCACAGCACTGTATATTAACCTGGGATGTAACTGTTAACATAAATGAATATGTGCTCTCAGTTGTGGACTATGTATATATGTGTATAATGAGTTTGTGTGGTGGCCTAAGGGTGGCAGCAATGAGCTAAGCTGATGCAAAAATAAAGTTCTTTCTGAGTTTTTTGTTCCACCAAACTGAAAGCTCCTTGTGGGTTTAATTCCTCCAAAACTCTAAAAGTATAACTTCTACATGCCAAAACTGCTGTGGCATTAATTTCTGCTAGCAGTAACAACCAGGTTATTGCTGGTCATTTCTTGACATTCAGTTCACTCACACTTGAATAAAGAAAGGCTTTGCTTATATGTGTGTGTGTGTGTGTGTGTGTGTGTGTGTGTACATCATCTTTTCTGACTGTTTTTTCACTAGTTTTGCATTTGGCTTGGGTCAGTGTCACTACTGGTAGCATGAGGTGGTACCTGGACCCTACAGAGGTTGCACAGGTACTCCAACTCCTACAAAATGGCATCAAACGTACTATTTCCAGAACGTTTACTGTGTCTCCAAGCACTGTCTCAAGAGCATGGATTCCAGGAGAAAGGCAGTTGCTCTAGGAGAGCTGGACAGGGCTGTACAAGGTCCTTAACTGGTATCTGCTCCTTTGTGCAAGGAGGATAAGCCCTGCCAGAGTCCTACAAAATGACCTTCCATAGGCCACTGGTGTGAATGTCTCTGACCAAACAATCAGAAACAAACTTCTTGAGGGTGTCCTGAGGGCCTGATGTCCTCTAGTGGCATTTGCCATAGAACACCAGAATTGGCAGGTCCGACACTGGCGACCTGTGCTTTTCACAGATGAGAGCAGGCTCACCTTGACCACATGTGACAGACGTGAAAGGGTCTGGAGAAGTCGTGGAGAAGGTTATGCTGCCTGTAACATCGTTCAGCATGACCGGTTTGGTGGTGGGTCGTTGATGGTCTGGGGAGTCATATCCATGGAGGGAAGATCAGACCTCTACAGGATAGACAACGACACCCTGACTGCCCTTAGGTATCGCGATATATTTTATTTTATGTGATAATTCAGAGGCGTGACCACGGGTGGGGGGCGTGCTGGGGTGAGCACTGCACCCCCAGATACAAGCCGTGCCCACCCTGCAAAATGGCCAATGAAAACTCGGGAGAAAAAAAAACATTTGGTTTTCAAAACTGACCTGCTTTGCAATCGGTCCGTTTGAGTAGAGGGTGTATCCCTCAGTGCCTCCTCCACTATACAGGCACCATGCTGCTGCTCACACTAGTGATGGGAAGTTCGGCTCTTTTCAGAGAGCCGGCTCTTGTGGCTCGGCTCCCAAAGAAGAGCCGGTTCTTTCGGC